>JAJPUD010001451.1:288538-302441 GCA_023553655.1 Myrmecobius fasciatus
GAGAGAGAGAGAGAGAGAGAGAGAGAGAGAGAGAGAGAGAGAGAGAGAGAGAGAGAGAGAGAGGAATGAGAGAGAGAGGGTGGGAGGGGAGAGAATATGTATGTATTTAAATGCATACTTATATACATACACACACATATATTTCCCTTTTTAAATCAATTTAGAAGTAAATGAGTTTCAAGCATTGCCTGTTCTCCTGTCTCACTATTTCCCTCTTTATTATAAAAATTCTTCATTCAATGCTCCTTTTATGTGATACATTTCCTATCTCCATTCTTCTTCTCCTTTCCTCTTTCTCCTAGGGCATCCTTCTTTCTTGCCTATTCATTTTTTTACATCATCAAAATGTAATCATTCCTGTTCCCTCTTTCTATGTAAAAACCTAAGTGTCTTCATAATGATAAAATGGTTAGAAGTTACATATTTCATCTTCCCAAATCGAAAGATAAACAATTTACTCTCATTGGGTTCCTATGATTTCTCTGTCATGTTTACCTTTTTTAATCTTCCCTTGAATCTTGTATTTTAAAGTCAAATATTCTATTTAACTCTGGTCTTTTCATCAGAAATGTTAGAAAGTTATCATTTACATTAAATATTCATTTTTTCCTTAAAGAATCATTCATTTTTTGTTTTTGAAGAGGACCAATGACATCACAAAGGTAATATCTTGGCTAGCATGTAAATTGCATTTAAGTGACATTGAGTTGCACAAACTTGTGAGCCTCATTTTCTCTTTCAGAGTAATTGAAGTTCAGTGTCAAAACAAAAGTCAAGATGACTAGTGATGGTCTGAGTTACAATGGATTATCTTGATGTCTTTGATGTGTGAGCAATCTCTTTAAGTGTTCCACATTATTTACTTCAGCCACCTTTATAATCATTGCAATAAATTATTCTCATCTGCCCATTCTGCAAGGAGAATTCTTTGTATGCTTTGGATATATCTGTCCCTAAGTCATGAATATGTTTGAGGCATGTCAATTACACTCAACCTGATTTAGTCGGCTCTGCATATTACAGATTCTTGGAGTCACAGGTGAGAGTCAGGTGAACACTAAAGATGGATGAGGAACCCTGAAAAGGGTTTGGCAAACTCTCACACCAGAGTTGCTAATCCTTTCTGAGCATTCCATATGCTTCCATCTGAAGTATTCTACTCTTTTCTTAAATAAATTTGTCTTCATTGTAATACTACTCCCTTGCCTTCTAGACTATCATATTACAAACCCTTCAATATTTTAATGTGGAAGCTGCTAATGTGTGATCCTCATTGTTGCTCCATGATATTTAAATTGTTCCTAGATGTTTGCAAAACTTTCTCCCTGACCTGGGAACTCTGGAATTTGGTCATAATATTCCTGGGAGTTTTCATTTTGAGAGGTGATGGGTGAATTTTTTCAATTTCCATTTTGCCCTCTAGTTCTAGAATATAAAGATAGTTTTCCTTGATAATATCTTGAAATATGATTTGTAAGCTCTTTTTTGATTATGGCTTTCAGGTAGTACAGGTAAGCTGTTTTTTTCAATGAGATATTTCACATATTTTCTGTTTTTTCATCTTTTTGATTTTATTTTATTGTTTCTTGATGTCTCATTAAGTCATTAGCTTCCACTTGCCTAATTCTAATTTTTAAGGAATTATTTTCTTTATTTAGTTTTTGTATTTTTCCCAACCCTGGTCAATTCTGCTTTTTAAGGCTTTAGTCTCCTCATTGGATTTATGTGTCTCTTTTACCATTTGCCCAATCCTGTTTTTATGAGATATTATTTTCTTCAGTATTTCTTTTTGTGTATCTTTTACCAAGCTATTAACTTTTTCCATAATTTTTTCTCACTCATTTCTTTACTCATTTTTTTTCTCAACCCTTCTTATTTAATTTAAAAATCATTTTCTGGGCTGTTCCAGGAATTTTTGTTGTACTTGTGTCCAATTCAATTTTTTTTTTTTTGTTTGAGGTTTTGCTTGTAACTGAGTTTATGACTTGATCTTTTCTCTCTCCATAGTAACATTTAGTATTCAGGTTCTTTTTTTTTGGTTGTTTAATCATTTTTTCCCAGCTGGTTTCTTCCCTTTTTAATTTTACCTTAAAAGTGGGCTCTGTACCTAGAGTGGAGCAGTTTCCCAACTTTCAGGTTATTCATGCTGCTGTTTTCAGAGCCCATTTTGGGGATATGTAATTTTTTGACACTCTCAAAGTGGTGTGATCTAAAGAGAGGTATGATCACTGTTTTCCTGGCCTGTGCTCTGGTCTTTATCCAGGAAGGTGCTTTGTTCTTCTGCAGCCACAAATGCTTGAATTCCTCTTGGCCCCAGAACTTTGACCAGATCCTCTGTTCTCCCGCAGCCCTAAGAGCTAATGCTTCTTTCTTTCTCAGAATTGAATGCAGGGTCCCTCCTCCTTTGCAGATGCAAATGCTACTGTTTTTCTTCACTCTAGGACTGCTATCTGGAACTGTGTATGGGCAATACAACACTGTCTGGAACCAAATGCCATTCAAGGGTCCCCTAAAATCTCTTTCTGACCAGTTGTCTGACCTTCTTACCATTTGTAGCCTAAGAACTCTGGAAGGTGCTGCTGCCTCTAATTCAGTCACCTCCGAGGTCTTCTTGGGTTGTACTCTGGGCTAACCATCACTTCGGTATGACATATTTTTCTGCTAGTAGTCATAGTTGTGGAGGTGAAAAATTATTTAGCTTTAACTTTGTGTTGGTTTTGTTTTTTCAAAATTCTTTTTAAAGCATTATTTTTAAGTTATTTGGAGGTAAATTTAGGAAAATTCAGGCAAGGTCACATGCCTTTTCCTCCATCTTCTTGTCTCCATCCCTCAATACATGAAATTTTACAGGACCACACAATCATTAAATTCTTAGACCCCACCAACATTAACATTTAATAATTAGTTTTGTCTAACTGACGTTATTGTAGTACCCTTCACTGGGCTATGGCCAATTGAGAAAACCCAGATTACACAAAATAGTACCTCTACGATCAGGACAAAGGGGAAATCTTGGTTGAAGATCAGATTTTGCTTTGAATGTGAATAGCATCTGAATGATGTTATCTGGGTTCATAATTCTCATTCAAACACAATGTTGTCCTGATCTCATCCTCCTCCTTACTACCTGAGTATTTTGGAAATTTGTTTTTGCTAGAATACTATACAGCTGTTCACCCTGTGATACTACATGGAGAGAGGGGGGTAAACACATAAAGCTTTAGAAAACTAACTCATATTTCTCAAACTTGATCCTCCACTTAGTGTCTGGGTCAGAAATCTAAACAAAGATAATTTTGGTAGAGGATCTTCAAAATTTTCAAAGAAAAAACTTACAACTTAATCAAATCTCTACCAATAATTATTAACTTTATTAATTTCTGTTTCTGGATTAAAATTGAAAATGCAAAGTTTAGTTCAGAAAAACCTTTGCTTTTTACTTGCTAAATGTATGAATTTGTGTGATCAATTAGCATTTTTGAATGCTGAAATTTCCAAAATTTAAACATATTCCAGATTTTCAGTGCTAGTTTCTTTATTCAAATTTTAAAGACAATTAAAATTTAAGGATAACAAAATCTGTGCATGTCAAATGCTCTCTAAAATATTAGAAAACTCTTAATCTAACTGTGTAAATAGTTACTAAAAATCATCAGGTTCTAGAAATGCAATTCTCCCCACACCATTCATTTTGACAACACTCACATATTTTGACATTACTCCCATTCCTAGTTATTCTTTCTTTTCTTTACTTACCCTCACATTACTGGATCAGTATTTCTTCAAGTAGGATTAATAAAACAAATAAAAGTTCATGTTTCTGAACTAAGCATCAAACCTTTTCCTCACATCAGTTCTCTGAGGTAGGGAGTGCAAATAAAATTATTCTCATTGGATATATTAAAAAAATTGAGATTTTAAGTAAAATGATGAGCTCAAGGTCACATATTCAAATCAATAAGCATTTGTTAACCTATTATGTGTTAGGAACTATGCTCAGTACTGGGGTAAGAACAGGCAAAAAATCCAACAACTAGTCAACCAAACAAAGGAACAAAACCAGTTCTTGTCCTCAAAGAATTTACAGTCTAATGGAGGAGATAACATACAAATAAGTATGTTCAAAGAAGATATATGCAGGATCAATTTGAGATAATCTCAAAAGGAAGGTACTAATTAAGGAGGATATAGAGATAATAAAGATTCCAGTTTTAAAGCTTTAATTTGAGACTCTGCTGTTTGTATTGGTTTTCAGGTCAATTTTGATGCTAAAATTATAAAACACTAAATAACTTTTTGTTGCCAAGGAAGGTTAAGGAAAATAAGAATTTTCCCAATCACACATTTTTACATGTATGTACTTATGAAAGTATGCATGGTCCTTCTACTTGGAAGGCCTTTTCCTTTTTATAAATTAATTAAAATTTTTTTGTTTTAAAAAACCTGGGATAATTTAATTTTTGTCTTGGCACAATTTTCATTTAAGCTCTCTTGAAATGTTACTCTGAAAAAAAAAAAAGGCTTTTAAAAAAGCCCATTGGGATTCAAATGGAACTATTGGACTAAGCCATTAAACTTAAATCACTCGTTTTCACTGAACAGCCAATCATAGCCCATTACCCAAGCCTCTATTATTCCTCCTTTAGATTTTGATTGCTTATAATGAGAGTAAATACCAATTGTTTTCTTTTCTGTCCAGAAACTCTGAGTTTCTTTTCCTAATTGATATTTTTGTGATGGTAAACTAGGTCATCATTTGTTTCTGTGTTTTATTATTTTTTATTACATTTTTTTACACTTAGACCTTTAATCATTGAATGGGTATTGCCTCAGACAAACCAAGATCAGGGAAAGACATTAATTAGAAAGACCAAGGTCATCCACTGCATACTGGGCCATGGCCAGTCATCTTGACTTTTGAACTCTGATGACCCTAGAAGGGAGAGTAAAGCTGATGACTTTGTGCAGCTCTATCTCACTTAAATACAATTCATGAGCAAGTTAAGATATCATTGGTCCTTTTAAAGAATGAAAAATAAACAATCACCTTCATTCTTCTGGTTGCCACAGTAGACAAAATGTTGGTCTTAGGATGAGGAAGATCTTAGTTCAAATCTTGCTTCAGTTACTTACTGATTGTATAACATAGTGCAAGTCACTTCTCTCCTATTCTCAGACACCAATTTTAAAGATATATCTTTCAAAGAGGGAAATTGAATTGATACCATTTAAGATCCCATCCAGCTCTAAATATATATATATATACATATATATATATATGTACATACACACATAATACACACACACACACACACACACACACACATAAAAGCTTATGATTGTTTTTGGAGCCTTTCCTCATCATCCCAGGTCAGATTGACTTCTTTTCACTGAGTTCCTTATATGACACAAACAGCTTTGCAGTAAAACTTTTACATGTATATGTGCACTGCCTTGCCAGTTACATTTTTTAATCCAGGGCAGGCTCTGATTCTTTTCATCTGTGTCCTCCAGGATGGATCATTTAGTCTCTCAAAAGACTTATCCCTACATCAGATCTTGTGACTAACTAGATTACTAGTGATAGGTTGATATAAAGAACAAGTCATTGGTTTATATGAAGACCACAGATCTCTAGCTCAAATGCACTGATATTAATGGCCCTTTTTTGTTAATCTTCAAAGGAATTTTTACCTTGCTTCTAGAAAATGGTCTTTCTCATATGAAACTTTCATTTCAAACTCCATTTTCTTTTTAAAAATATTCTATTTAAGAAACAATTAAGGGGCAGCTGGGTGGCACAGTGGATAGAACATCAGCCCTGAAGTCAGGAGGACCTGAGTTCAAATCTGGTCTCAGACACTTAACATTTCCTAGCTGTATGACCCTGGGCAAGTCACTTAACCTCAACTGTCTCAGCAATAAATAAATAATAAAAAATTAAACAAAAAAGGAATACAAAACAAAAGAAACCATATAGCAACAAATTACCAGTTCAAGAATGTGTATATGTGTGTGTGTGTATTAAACAGAAGAAATTTTACATTCATGAGTATCCATCTTTTCTTTATTTCCTTGTAAATTGTTCTTTTGTTCTCTACTGCATATCATTTTTATTTTATTCATCCCCCCTTTCATCCCCCAACCACCCTCAAGCAGGATATAGTTACGAGAGGATATATTTATATATACATATTTATGTATACATATGTACAACCCTCCCATACACACATATCTTCCCTATTCTTGCAGACTCTTTGCTTTAATTTTGCTCCTTAACTTGACTTTAACCTCCACCCACCCTTGGAAATCTTCCTTGTCTTCTTCCCTTACCCTTTTCTCCACTGTCTGCCCATCCCTCCCCCTTTATTTCTTTATATGTTTTGCAGGGTGCTATAGCCTTCATTGTTTATATGTAGTACTGCTATTTAACTATAAGCCCTATTCCCCCTTCTGTGTTTATTCTTCCTTTGCACTTCAGGTGTATAACATAATAACTATTTTTCCTTTAACTCTGCCCCAATCTTTCTTTTAAACTACTATGCTGTTGATGTCAATCTTATACATATGATATATATTTCCCATATTAAAAAAAAAACATAAACAATTTCTCCATGGTGAATTCCTTGAAACTGATCTTTGATATTGGCTCTTACATGTTAGATTTTATATTAAATTTCGTTTGGTTAATAGAAAGTCCTGAAAATCTGCAAATTAGTTGAATGTTCTTTTTTTCCTTATCGATATTATGGATAATTTTGCAGTATATATTTTTAGCTGCAGGACTAATTTTTCCACTTTTTGATGGATATGATTCTAGGATTTGCAGTCTTTTATTGTGTCTGCTGATAATTGTAGCTCCATCATATTTGAATTATTTTTTTTCTTCTTACTTGAAGAATTTTCTCTTTGATCTAGGGGTTTTAAAATTTAGCAATAATATTCTCGTATGTTTTATAGGAAGGATCTCATTGAGGTGGTGACGGTGGATTTTTTCCTATTTCTATTTTCCCTTATGTTCTATCACTCCAGGAAGATTTTTTTTTTTGGATTATTTCTTGCATTATTGTGTCAAGGTTCTTTTCTTGGTCACAATTTTCAAGCAGTCAAATTAGTATTATATTTTCTCTTCTTGATTTGTTCTCCAGATCTGTTAAGTTTTTCTTACAAGATGTTTCATATTCTGTTCTATTTTTTTATTCTTTATAATCTTTTGTTATTTCTTGGTCTCTGATAGCTTCACTAACTTCTTCTTGCCTAATTCTAATTTTCAAAGAGTTATTTTCATCTTTGAGACTCTGCATCTCCTGTTCTAGTTGGCCAGTTTTTTTCATAATCTTTTTCTTGGATGGTTTTTATTTTTATTTTATTTTTCCTCAATGTCTTTCATTTGATTTTTACATTCTTTTTTGAGTTCTTCTATAAATTCTCTCTGGGCTGGAAGCCATTTCACATTATTCTTTGGGATAGAATTTTTTTTTTACTTCTCTGTCCTCCCATACACCAATTCCATTCAGGGTGTCTCATTCTTCTTCATCAATGACAAGTCTTGCTATTTTGTCTCATTTTCAGGTTCCTCAGGAACACAGATCTACCTTGCTCTTATTGATGCTGATGCTGATGACAAAGAGTGAGAGGCAGAACACATTGATATAGTGGGCCAGACTTAGAGTTAGGAAGAGCAAACTCAGTTTCTGCTTCTGACACATACTAGCTATATTAACATTAAATGAATTTTCATATATAAAATAAAGGAGTTGGACTTTTTGGCCCTTGTAGTTCCTTATCGCCCTTAATCTGCCTACAATCAATCTGTGATCTGTGACAATTCACTTAATCTTTAAGATAATAAGGAGTTTCTGCAATTAGAGTCCCCTATGTTGACAACCCCCCCAAAAAAACCAAAAAACCCCCACAATTTCTTTAGCATTTAAAATTTTTTTTTTTGCTTTTTGCTGAGGCAATTGAGGTTAAGTGACTTGCCCAGGGTCACACAGCTAGGACATGCTAAGTGTCTGAGACTAGATTTGAACTCAGGTCCTCCTGACTTCAGGGATAGTGCTCTATCTACTGTGCCACCTAGCTGCCCCAGCATTTAAAATTTTAAGGCACTTTCCAGGATCTTATTTTATACTTATTCTGTCAGATATTATTATCTTCATTTTATAGATGAGACAATGAATACTGACTCTAAGGCACTGTGGAGTTTTGCTATTCATATAGTGGATAGAATGTTAGGCTTGGAGAAAGTCAGCCAGACCTAATTATGAATACATTCCCTTACTGAAAGGCCTAATCTGAGATTCTTTGGCTCCTTGGTATCCATATTTGTCATCACAGTTCTTATCTTTCCAAACTTTCAAATGAAGAAACTTTCCTAATCAGAAAGCATTCCACTCATTATTTTATAGAATATCACCACCATGTTTTTGACAGATTTTATCTTTTAGTAATTATGGTATGAAAGCTATTGTATTTGATTCATTTATATTCCATACTGATTACATTAATGTAACTTGAAATTTTATATTATATAAACTAAATATTCAAAATTCTGTTTTTTTGTTCATCTTTGATTATATGGACAAGTTGCATAATGACAATAAGCAATTGTTCTTTGTGAGTCAGTGTACTGAGGGAAAATTATACTTTTAAATGGTAAATGTAAATGTTTTTTTTCTTAATCTAACTAAATACTTTTGCCCATTTGTAATAACATAGTGTATTTTTAGCTTTTATTGAATCTAATTTTCAAGTGAGGTAAAAGTAAAGACATATGATATATGGAACATTATCGTGAAATGACAACTATTTTGCAATTAGGGTTTACATCACCATTTAGTCCAGTAACTCTTTCCTTATATGATTATTTAATTATTTCCCAAAATAGAAAGAATGCTTTGCATTGTGGAATCTCCCCAGAGTATATTATACATTCCCAGAGAAGACCCTTAGTCCTATTTCCAATATCCTTACAAGTGTAGCTGTATCGAATAATGAAGACTTCAATTTGCAAATATAAATATTTCCATTTGCCATACTGAGGTAACAAGATTCTGCTATCTTATAA
This sequence comes from Myrmecobius fasciatus, assembly GCA_023553655.1. Lineage (NCBI taxonomy): Eukaryota > Metazoa > Chordata > Mammalia > Dasyuromorphia > Myrmecobiidae > Myrmecobius > Myrmecobius fasciatus. Next base: position 297,609 of record JAJPUD010001451.1, read on the forward strand.
AACCTTTCACTTTCTTACTCATCACAGAATCATACTATCAGGAAAATATCAAGACTCACAAAAGCTTTACAATCCCTTCATTTTATAGATAGCAAAGCTTAAACACAGAGAAGTGAATTGATTGTTCTAAGGTCACTGAGTTAGTTAATGGCAGAACAAAAGGCCCAGTCCCTAAAGACAACCCAACTTAAAGGAAGAGGAAAGGACAGATGAGATTTTTTTATGTTGCATGCTTTTAAAATTTTGGATATTTGGTGCGGTGAACAAAGATGCTGTTTAAATTAAATAAAATAAAAAAAATAAAATAAAAATTTCTGTAGACCCAAGATGGCAGAGAGTAGTACATAAGACATTGATTGATAGAGTTCTTCCTAGCTTCCCTCAGAGTCCCTTTGCTCAAGTCTCTGAATGAATTTAGGAGTGACAGAACCCACAAACATTTGGAGTGTTTTTTCCTACTTAAAATTTAAAATGACTTCAGGAAAGATCTGTCTCAATTGGGCAGGGGGGAACTTGGCCCAATATGGTATGGGGAGGCCCAGGGCAGGGAATCTAGTAGGAGACTCTTAGCCAAAATGTAGTAGTGTCGGTTACTCTGTCCTGGTTCAGAAGACCAGATCAGCAGCCTAGCTGTGAAACATTCACTGCATCCACAAATGGAAAATTAGGAGGCTCTGAACTCCAGCATAATAAGCAGGACTTGACCAGGTTATTCAGCACAGTGGAGAAGCCTGCCATCCCAACCTCAGTCAGTCAGTGAGAAGCCCCAGGTGCTCTGCAGAGGAAGGTTGGAATAATCTCCCCTGTGTCATAAGCACAGACCCCAACCTTTAAAAATGAGCAAAAAAAAGCAAAAAGGTCCCTGGTCATAGAGAACTACTATAGATACAAAGAAGACCAGAATACAAACCCAGACAGAACAATAAGTGCAAAAATGCCTGCAGATGAAGCCTCAAAGGGGGAATATGATATGAACTGTTCTACACCTTAAAAGGCTCCCTTGGAAGAGTTCAAAAAGGATCTAAAAAGAGACATAGAAGAAAATATGGAGAAAAAATGAGAGAATTGCAGAAGATTTGTGAAAATTTTTGAGGGAAATCTAACACCTTGGAAAAGGGAAAAGGAACCACAGAAATAGTCTGAAGAAAACAGTGACTTAAAAATTAAATTTGATTAAGTGGAAAAAAAATGCTGAAAGAAACAACTCCCTAAAAATAGAATTAGAGAAATGGGAAAAAAACCTCCATTGAACAAAATAACCTTTTTAAAAGTACAATTGGCCAAATGTAAAAGAAGGTAAAAAAGCAAGCTGAGGAAAATAATTCACTAAAAATAGAATTGGATAAATCTAAATGAATAATTCAATAAGACATCAAGAATTAGTCAAACAAAATTTAAAAATGAAAATAGGAAAAAATGTAAAATACCTCACTGGCAAAACAACTCACCTGGAAAATAGATGTAGGAGAGACAATCTAAAAATTATTAGACTATCTGAAAGCCACATTGAAAAAAATAACAGGGGATGATTCTGAGAAGATGGTGGAGTAGATTGCTAAATTTTAAGCTTTCCTAATTTCCCCCACAAATAGAACAAATTTGTACCTCAGGGTGCCCATCAACTGGTGAAAAACTAAGAAGACTTGGGGCAGAACAAGAGTTCTCCAGATACAATGAGACAAGATCTGAAGAAAGACCCTGGACTAGGATTAACCTGTTGGGAAGTACAAATACCTCTGGGTTAGCTCTGCTGAAAAAATCAAGTAGGGGATCCCTCAGACTAGCTGGGTGTGACTGGAGCCTTTCCAGGAACCACAGAGACTTTCACTTTGCAGACTATTTGTCGAATTGGGATTTGAATCTGGGAAGACAGAGTGAACTTTGGCTGATTGTTAACATCAGGCCTACCTGGCCTGCTGAGAGGGGGACCTGGGCCAGAAGAAAACAGCACCTGGTAAGTGCAGAAGCAACAGGGCAGGGACACTGCTGACCATGGGCACTTGCAGGAAGGTGGAGCTCTTGTTTTGGGGTTCCTGGTTACAGTGGAGAGCTAAAGAGAAGCTTGAGGCACTGTCTCCCCAACCCCACAATTAGAGGTTCTTACACTAATACTTCTTATTGAAAAAAAGTGAATGGCAAAGAATAAAGAACCCCATTATTGAAACATATTATGGGAACAGGAAAGATGGGATTCATCTTCAAAGGAGGAAACTTTAATAAATTAAAAAAAAGCTTCTACTCCAAAGAGTATTGTGAAATGACTTCCTGCTCAGAGAGAATTTATAGAAAAACTGAACAAAAAATTCAAAAATCAAATGAAAGACATTGAGGAAAAACTAAAGAAAAAATTGAAACCATCCAAGAAAAATAAGATTATGACAAAAGTTAACCAATTAGAAAAGAAGGTAGATCAAAGATGAAAATAACTTTTTGAAAATTAGAATCAGGCAAGGGGAAGTCAATGAAGCTAGGAGAGACAATTTGCATACTTTATGTTTAAGATTGACATCAACAAAATATATAAACTCAAAAGAAAGATTGTCAGAATAAGCGTAAAATTTGTAATCCTATTATACAAATGAGGTGCACATTAGAGCAATACACTGGTGAGAAGAGAGATGGTGAAAAGAGTGAAAAGCATAATTTGGGAAAAATATGATGGCAGGAAATACATAATTAGTCATCTTAATTGTGAATGTGAATGGGATGATTTCTCCCTTAAAACAGTAGATGACACACTGTATTGAAAACCAGAATCCTATAATATGTTGTTTACAAGAAATATATTTGAAGCAGAGAAATACATGTGAAAGAAAGGTAAAAGGCTGGAGCAGAATCTTTTATACTTCAGCTGAAGCAACAACAACAACAACAACAACAACAACAACAAAAAGAAGGGATAATAAACCTAATCTCAGATCAAACAAAAGCAAAAATACAACCATTTAAGAGAAAAGGAAGGAAACTACATCTTGTTAAAGGGTATCATAGATAATGAAGAAATATTAATATTAAATCTATATGCACCAAGTGGCACAACATCAAAATTCTTAGAGGAGAAATTAACTGAATTGCAAGAAGAAATAAGTAGCAAAACTATACTAGTGAGAGATCTCTATCTCCCTTTTCCAGAATGAGATAAATATCACCACAAAATAAGCAAGAAAGAAGTTAAAGGTGGTGAATAGAATGTTAGAAAAACTTCTTGTTTATTTTGCGGTGAGATTTACCTCATTCTGGAAGAAAATGAAGCATTTAGCATAGGTAAGGGAGAAACAGAATTATCACTTTTTCCAGATGATTTGACATTATATTTAGTGAATTCTACAGAAGCAACTAAAAATTTACTAGAAACAGTAACATTAGCAAAGTTGAACATATAAAATAAACATATAAATTATTGGCATTTATCTATGCTACCAACAAAACCCAGAAACAGGAGACAGAAAGAGGAAACCCATTTAAAATAACTATAAAAAATAAAAATATATGGGACTCTACCTGTCATGACAAAACCAGCAACTATTTAAACACAATTACAAAACATTTTTTTTTCACATAAAGTTAGATCTAAAGAATTGGAAGAATATCAATTGCTTATAGGTAGGCTGAGCTAAAATAATACAAATGTAAATTCTACTTAAATTAATCTACTTATTCAGTGCTGTACCAATCAAACTACCAAGAAATTACTTTATGGAGTTAGGAAAAATAATAACAAAATTCACCTGGAAGAACAAAAGATCAAGAATTCAAGTGAATTAATGAGAAAATGCAAAGGGGCAGGTGGTGTAAATGGACAAGACCTAAAACTATATTATAAAATGTTAATCATCAAAGCTATTTGCTACTGGTTAAGAATTAAGAGTAATGGATCAATGGAATAGGTTAGGTTTATAGGACAAAATAATCAATGACTGTAGTAATCTAATGTTTGATAAACTCAAAAATGAGTGCATGAACTGATGTTAAGTGAAGTGAGCAGAGCCAAGAGAACATCGTAAATAGTAATGACCAGATTTTGTGATGGTCAATTGTGATGGACTTGGCTCTTTTATCAATGAGGTGATTCAATTCAATTCCAATAGACTTGTGATGAAAAGAGCCATTTACAGCCAGAGAGAGAACTATGAAGACTTAATGTGGGATCAAAGCATAATATTGTCACTTTATAATTGTTGTTTGTTTGTTTGCTTGTTTTTTCTTTTATTTTTTGAGCTGATTTTTCCTGTACAGCATGACAAATATGGAAATATGTTTAGAAGAATTGCACAATTAATTTACTTTGGAATTGCTTTCTATCTATGAGAGGAGTATATGGCAAAAGAGGCAGAAAAATATGGGATTCAAGATTTTGCATAGGTGAATGTCAAAAACTATCTTTGTATATATTTGGAAAAATTAAAAAAAAACTATTAAAATAAGTCAAATAAGAGAGAGTTTAGAAAGTCTAGTTTACTCCCCCTCCCTACAGTTGACCAGATTGTAGAAGACAACAGCCATGATTATGAAGAAGGGAAAAGAAAGGGCAAAAGATTTATTAAATGTTACTTTGCTCCAGCCATAGTGCTAAGTAAGCACTTTTGACAAATATTATCTCATCTGATGCTCATAAGAACTCTGTGAAATAGATAGTGATGCCATCTCCATTATATAGTTTGAATTAAACAGAGGTTAATAGGGTCACAAAGTTAATAAATGTGTACAGCTAAATTTGAAGTTAGATATTCCTGACTACTGGTTCAGCACTGTCACTGGTAATAGTAGCAGTAGTATTACTAGTAACAGTAGTAGTAGTAGTAGTAGTAGTAGTAGTAGTAGTAGTAGTAGTAG
>JAJPUD010001451.1:302783-331961 GCA_023553655.1 Myrmecobius fasciatus
TTCCTTCCTTCCTTCCTTCCTTCCTTCCTTCCTTCCTTCCTTCCTTCTTTCTTTCTTTCTTTCTTCCTTTCTTTCTTTCTAGAAGAGCCTTGTAAAGATTGCTCTAATAAAGATGCATGGTTGTGAGGGATTTGATGAGAACAAAATATGTTGTGAAGTGACCAGGTCTCCATATTCTAATTGTATTTACCTAATAAACCTCTGTGTTATTCATCAGTGGGTAAAAGCACAATCCAATGTAAATACTAACTTTCATAATAGAGAATGGACTCGAAATTTACTCAACCCATCTCTGAGTATTCAAACAATTCTAGGTATGGAGTAATCAAAGTCTACCAAAACTAATTTGGTTTCTCTCTCTCGGGTGCATATTGAGCATTCTGCTTCCTATTATACCTCAGCACATCTATCTTGCAGCACATTATTTGGTTGATAACATTATAATAAAATACTTATTTCAGAATTACATTGCTATTCAGACTGGCCTACCTCCTAGAAACCTGAAATGAAAGAGGGAAAATGAAACTGGTTTAAATTCCCATTCATTTTCATAGCACCATAGCCCATTTCTTTTTACAAACCTGCTGCCTGCATTGAGAGGATACAAGGACACATTGGGGGAATGTCAATCGTTTTGCCATTTCTCATATAACAATACTGTTTAATATAGGTAACTAATGGCATTTAACGGGTTCTGGTGATGGGCGGAATTGCACCCTGGGTGTCACAATTCTTGATCTCTGTAATGTGTTTTGTACTTCGGATCATTTAATTTTGTTAGGCAAACGTGCTTTAGTTCTTAATGACAAAATGGGAGCTTACTCTAACAACTGTGGTTTTTCTTCCTCCTCTTTGTACCAACTGATGCATAAAGTCTAATCTATGATAGTCAAAGGAAGATGTTACTTATTTTGATTCATGGCCTGCTTCTGTCTTACTGATTTTTAATTGCACATAGTCAGACCTGATTAATCTGAATTACTATGCAAAATTCATTTTTCAAACTCTATTCAAATTTGTTTACTAAGTCCAGGCAAGAGCCACAAGGAAAGGCTAGAAAATTGAATCCCTTTACATTTACATTTAGGGAAATATTTCCTCTTGTAATAGTATATCTATTGCATGCTTCTTCCCATCTATATACCCCACTGAAATATTAAATTAATATGTGTATCTAGATATATAAAATACTTATTTGTGTGTTCTGTGTCTAATAAGGAAAAAAAAAGATTGTAGCAAGAAAGTGAATATGCTATGACATAGTACCAAAATTCACTTTTTTTACCTCCCAAGTGAATTTGGTGCAGGTAGAACTTTCAAATCATATGAAAAATTATAGAAAGATGTGATGGTGGCTAAACGAGGACAGGGCAGTATTGAATAATCTGTTGATAAATGTCCTAGATGAATGCCCTTTTGATAGCCTTACATGAAGGTTAATGAAAGTTATTTTCAAATAAAGCCAAGTAGAGTCAGAAGTTGAGGATCTTTTCTTACAAATTAGGATTTTAAGATGACTCCAATTCCAGTGTATTTTTAGCATAGGATTGGGAGAATAAAATGACAAAAGGGGGAGTGGGACACATTCAGGACAGATGAGGACATTGAAATTTATTTCTTCAATAAATGGATATGCATGATTGCATACCTGGCCTAGGCTGTCAGGGTACAAACCTGTCCAGAATAGGAGGAATTGGATGAACTTTATGAGGCTGGCAGATGAGAGAATGCCTAGAAGCTTCCAGTTAAAGTAATACTTAGTGGTGGACAATAATCATCAGGAAATATGGAATGGAGACTGAAGAGACAAGTAGTTATACATTTACTTTCTTCTCTGTCAGCTAGATTGGAGAGGAATGAAGACTGATACTTTTTCTTTTCTAAGTGGTGTCATATTCTTTAATTGTTGTAATTGGAGAAGTTAGCCATTCCTGTACATCTCATATCATTTGAAGCAATGAATGATTCTTAAATACAATGCTAGGCAACTGAAAGAATTAATTCAGGTGTCAGAATCTCAGAAAAAAATAAGTCAGTGAATTTCTCAAGAAAAGAATTTCTCCCATGACTATAAAGTAAAAGTAATCCAAAGAAGGCTGTCCAGAAAGGACTTATTAAATGATATTTACCCAATGAAAAATTAATAGCAATTTATCACATATACCTTCAATGTCACACCTTATAGATATAAAATTAAGGAAAGGGGGTGATTGTCATTCATCCAGATATTTTTACTGGCATCTTTTATATGCATAGGACATTCACTAGATCTTGAGAAGTTATACAAAAGATAGCTAACATATCCTCCTGTTCTCTAGAAGCTTACAACTTATTTTAGGGTATAAGATATTAAAGTCTACTCTGATATTTCACTGTCATAGGAGAATATCATTGCATTCTCAAAGATTATTTTATTGAGCTTAAGATTTGGCAGGTCATATTACACTGGAAAAAGTTTAAATATGGCTAATAGCATCCTTTCCTTTTTGAAGAAGACCAGTGACATCATGGAGTAATTTCTTGATTTGCATGAGAATTGGATTTAAGTGAGACAGAATTACACAAAATCGACAATATCATTCTCTCTTCTAGAGCGATCAAAAGCAAAAGGCAAGACAAAAGTCTGAGAAAACAGACTGAATCTTTGCTTTCCAAGGACCAGGCTACCTAAGTAAAGATAATTTTATTACCATAAAGTTTTCAATTAAGTAATGGTTTTTATTTTGAAAAAATGTTATTAATTCTTATATCCTTTTTTCTTGCCATGATCACTCTTTAATAAAACAGATGTCTTGTTTTTGTATTTATTTCCCCAACGGAGCATATTACATCACACAGAATAAGTAATTAATAAATGCCTCATGTATTCATTCATTCATTTGGGCAGGTTGAATTCTACATGAAATAAATATCCCATACTAATGTAATCACACATTCTTAAAGTATTAAAATGAATGAATGAGTGTCAAAAGAAATTATTCTATTTGCAAATGTGGTAGGAGTTCAGACAAGGCTGAATTCAATCTGGATTGGAATAGTTTCAGAGGGTCTCATGAAGGAGAAAAGACTTGGCCTGTATTTTGATGGATAAATAGGATTTGGATTGGCAGAAAAGCAAACAAAGTCTATTTCAGAGGAGAAAAGCAACATGCAGAAAGCCTTGGCATTTGAATGGTCATGTGTGTCCAGTGGTTAGTGAAAAGACCTAGAAAGATTTGTATTAGGGAAATAAAGTTGGCTAGGAAGAGTAGGATCCTGAATATCAATCTGAGAAGTTGGACTTTTAGGGTTTTGAACCAGGGAATGATATGAAAGTGGCAGGATGTTTTATAAATGGAGAAAAATCATGAAGTATCAGCACACAATTGTTTCAATAACTATTTAGGGATATTGTAGAAGTCTAATATTTGGGTAGCATTTATGAGCCATGAGTAAAAGGGTTGCAAGATATTTCAGTAGTTTCCAGAATTTCTGTGTTGAAGGGATTTCAGCAGCTGTCAAGTTGAACTCAAACCTGAAAAGGAAGCCCCATCCCAATCTATATAACAAGTGATTATCCAAATATTGCTTGAAGAAGTCACTGAGGGGAAACCTACTACTTCCCAAAATGGTTAACTGAACTTACCAATATCTTTAATTTCTGGAAGTTTCCCCTCAGATATCAAATGTTCCTTAATTATTTTGCAACTTCCAGTCAGTTTCCAGGTTCTACAATCTCATGGTAAATAGATGTCTAAGAATAATACATAAAAGTCAATATGACTGATGATGTCAATCAGCCAATAAATATTTATTAAACTCCTAATATGCACCAGATTATGTTAAGCATGCTATATTTATAATAAATGCTGTAGTTCAGTGAACTAGGTGAATGGATCTCTTATCTCATTGATATGTACAATTCTTCTGCATCTTGCCTAAGATATTTGCCAGTTATTTGATCATGCATAAATTGCTTCTACTTTCTAAGTCTCTGTTACCTCATCTGTAAAAATCAGGGCTTTTAGAATCAATAACTTCTAAGAATCCCTCTGTTCAAAAATTCAGTTTCCATCATTACTGGGTCACCTCAAGTAAATCAGTGGCATAGCAGGCATGTTGGAACTTATGAAAATGAAATACTCCTTTCAGTTTTTTTCCAAGACTATTTTGGGGTTGATAGCAGAAAAATCACGTTTTTGTTTTTCTTGAGCATATAGTACCATTTGAGGTATATTTCAATTCCTGATATATGATTGTATTATACAAAGATGCCAAATATATGTATATGGGTAGAAAAATATCTAGTACAAACCCACCTAAACACAATCTTTCAAATCATTTTAGCAAGGTTCCTTGAAACCTACTATCCCTGTTGATGTGAATTAGAGAAAAAAATAAGATGTTCTTTATCCTCTTTGGTCCTTGAAAACTACTTTTCCCTGAGCACCTCAGTCCTTAAACATCACAGGAACTCTCAAGAGGATAATGGATAAATTTCCATTTATCTACTTTTGAATGAAATCTGGAACTCGCTGCAGGAGAGGCCATAGCAAGAATGATTTCTCAAAAGTATCTAAGAACATAACCAGAGAACTTTTTATTTGGGAATCTATATGTTAATATCTCCTCTGATCATTTTTTCCAATTTTATGTCTTTTTTTCAAAAGTGATGAAACATAGGGGAAAATGGTACTTTTTTATTATTAAAACTTTTTATTTGCAAAACATATGTATGGGTAATTCTTTAACATTAACCCTTACAAAGCTTTCTGTTACAAATTTCCCCCCCTCTTACTCCCCAACCCTCCTCTAGATGGCAGGAAGTTTACTACATGTTAATTATGTTAAAATACTTGACAAATCGAATATATGTATACATATTTCCACACATCATTGTTGTGCAAGAAAAATCGTATCTACAAGAAAGAAAAATCAGATAAAGGAAACACAATGCAAGCCAACATCAATAAAGAGCATGAAAATGTTATGTTGTGGTCCACATTCATATCCCCCTCTCTGGGGGTATATGGCTTTCTTCATCACTGAACAATTGGAACTGGTTTGAAAAATCTCATTGTTAAAGAGAGCCATGTCCATCAGAATTGATCATCATATAGTATTGCTGTTGCTGTGTACAATGATCTCCTGGTTCTGCTCATTTCACTCAGCATCAGTTCATGCAAGTCTCTCTAGGCCTCTCTGAAATCGTCCTTCTGTCATTTCTCACAGAACAATAATATTCCATGACATTTATATACCATAATTTATTCAGCCACTTTCCAATTGATGGGCATCCATTCAGTTTCCCATTTCTAGCCACTACAAAAAGGGCTGCCATAGATATTTTTGCACATGTGGGTCCCTTTCCCTCCTCTAAGATCTCTTTGGGATATAAGCCCAATAGAAATGCTGCTGGGTCAAAGGGTATGCACAGTTCGATAACTTTTTGAGCATAGCTCCAAATTGCTCTCCAGAATGGTTGGATCCATTCACAGTTCCACCAACAATGTATCAGTGTCCCAGCTTTCCCACATCCCCTCCCACATTTGTCATTATCTTTTCCTGTCATCTTAGCCAATCTGACAGGTGTGTAGTGGTACCTCAGAGTTGTCTTAATTTGCAGAAAATGGTACTTCTTATGATAATGTAATAGTTTGTTTAAAAAAAAGCCAATTTAATAATACTCCAATCAAAATTAGGAATTACAATAGTATACTTCTCTAAAAAAGACTTCAAAGGACAATCCACACTTTCATGTTTCTGTATCAACATTCTCTTCCTTCTCTATGCCTGGAATATTCTCACCTGTGCTTGAAGAGATCTTTTTCTTCTTTCAAGACACAGGTAATGTGCCACCAACACCCAAAAGCCTTTCCTGCTTTTCTCACTGGTAAGAGACTTGATTTTTCTCAAATTACCTTTTGCATCTCATCTTTGCATTTGCCATAATTTAAATTTATTGTCATTTCTGTACAAATACCCCTTTTCCCCAAATTTCCTGTAAACTCCTTTAGGGTAGAGACTATGTCTTATTTCTCTTCGACATTCTTAAAAAGATAGTGTAAACATTTAATAAATGTTTGCTCAATCAAAATGCTTTTGCATCAAATATTGCTTGAATCCAGAGGGCCATTGGTTTAGAAATACTTTTGAGATGCATATGCAGAGACATTTTTTTTATTTAGTAGATACTGTGATATTAACACTTTATAACTTCACAGTGATTCAATTTCTTGCCAATGTAACTACATTATATCTGAAACTTTGGGACTATTCCTGTCCCTAGACAGGGAAAATAGAAGTAGTTGTAAGCGTTGTGTTCATCAGAATGGATCAGTCACTTATTTGTATTATTCTGATCTTGGATTACCAATTTTTTTTCAGGAGCTGACTTTCAGTATGTTCCTTTATAAGGAACATACTGAAGTATGTTACTTACTACTAAGTACTACTAAGTACTGCTTAGTAGTTCAGTGCCCACAATGGCTGGATTTTCAGCCTATGAATCCCAGTTTCTTATTCTCAGCTTCCTAATTTCCCAGCTGTATCTCTCCAGATCCTCCCTAACACACAGGTTATATACTTACCCAGATTTTTGCTACTTGCCAGTTAGGAGAACCTTATCTTATCTCCTGAACTAGTTGCATGAAGTATTTAGATTTTTAGATGTTGAACTATTAGCTAACAATACTTTCACTGAATCACAGAATCTGAGTTGGAAGGGATCTTAGAGGTTAAAAAATTCATCCTGTCTGTGAAACAAAACAAAAAACAAAACTCTTTTATATCTTCTAGCTTGTGTTTGAATATCTCTACTGAAGAGCAATTCACTACCTACAGAAGCAATTCACACACTTGGAATGAGCTCTGTTAGAATATAAGAATATATTGAGCCCAATATGTTCTTTGCACTTTTTTTTTTTTTTGCACTTTCATCCCTTACTTCTAGTCACTCCCATTCCCGTCAACTGGGCCTGAGGAAAATAATTCTAATCTTTATTCCTTATGAGAGCCATAAAATTTTGAAGATAGCTACCATATCACTTCTCTTGTTCAAGGCTGAACACCAAAGTTCTTTCAACTGTGTCCTGTAACATGCTTCCAAGGCCCTCACCTTGCTCGTTGATTTTCTATGGAAACTATCCCACTTGCCTATTACCCTTTCTCTTCTACAATATTTTTACAATTTAGAAATGAACTAATTTCTATTTAAATTATGGAAATGTAAAATGGTCTCATTCAGAAAGCATTTCAAAGCAATATTTGTATGCATTGCATTCTGTAAGACATAAACCTTGATGCAGAACAATTGAGGATGGACTCAGTAAATGGGAAAAGTCATGGAATTTTCTTTTGGTAGTTTTCAGAATGAGACAAACAACCCTATTATTGCACCTAGATGCCAGTAAAAAGACCAGATGGCATTGAAATGTCCTCCAGAATTAGATTTCTTATCATCTAAAAATACATTTCTTGTTATTTTTAATGCTCCTAAAAAACCTAGGACTCTTTTGTGGATGGTGTCAAGATCTTCCTCAGACATTAGGTTGTACACCCCAAATGCACAATGGGGTCACAGTTAGGCTCCTAAACCTACCACTTTGATAGATCTTTCCTTTACTCTTCATTTCCATTTATGAATCTGTCTTTCCTATTTGTGGTAAAAAACTAAAACTGTATTATGCTTATTGGCAGCCTACAGACATGGCACATTTTATCAGTATTTTTCCAAAGACAACATATATGAGTAATTCATAAAAGGCTAAAATTGCATGAGACAGATTAATTTTTAAATGGCAAAAGTATTCCAAGGAAGATGACAAAGTCCTTATTCATGACTGACCTGTGACCTAATTTTGTTCAATTTTTAAGCAATTTGTTTCTGTGCTATGTTCAATAAATCACAGATGACTCAGATTCATCAAAATGAGCTTAATTGCCATGTAATGGAGGATTTGGCTAGGACATTGTTGAGATGCCAAGATCAAGAACAAGCGTAGCTTATGGAACTCCCCCTCCCTACACCAGATCTGCTAAGAATACATAAATTCAGCTGTGAATGACAAACAGACACAATTAGGGAAAGATCTGTTTGCAAGACCAGCAACTATTCCTGACTCAGAAGTACAGGAAGACAAGAGAATACTGAGAATAGCTTTAAGATCGAAGCACAGAGTGCTCTCTCTAGAGATTAGACATACGACAGTCTGCATATTAGAGCTGTAAACATCTCTATCTAATACCTGTTATTACTCAAATTTGTTATCCTCAAAAATATATTAGGATAAAATATTTAAGTATACTTACCAGAATATCTGAAATTCTGGGTTAAATTTCATTTCCTTTTGAACTGAGTTTTCACTAATATTTATAAAACAAACAGAATAAATGACTAGAATAGAGTTTCAAGGGGTCTTAAATGAACTAAAGTCTAGGTTATCTTATTTTACAAAGTAGGAAATTGAGGTCTGCAGAAGTTAAATAAACCGTTTAAGGTCACACAATTAGTGACAAAATAGGGATTTCTAATTGGTTCTCCTCATCCAAAAGCCAGCTAATTTTTGATATTTTGAGCCTGTATTCCTTCTTTGGGAAGTTATATGTTTTTGAATTATCATAATATTGAAAAAATGAAGAAACTTTTCTCAGATAAAAATATCATTGATTATAAGTATCCTTCCTATATAACATAACTTCACAAATGGAGAGTAAATAAATCATGATAATAAAAAGTTAAGTTAAACCTCGAAAATTTTGGTCTACATATTAGGAGAAACTAGAGTAGTTCTGTGATTATCAGGAGTTAGATCAATTAAGCAACTGATCAATCACGTTTTTAAAATGCCTATTGTGATTTAAAATATAAAGACAAACAAACCAACTTACCAAAGTTCCTGTTTTCCAGAAATTTACATTCTATCAGGAGAAAGTGCATATGTACATAATTAAGGACCTAAGTAAGTGATAGAATAAATGCAAAATATATATCAAGTAGTTGGAGAAGGAAGTTACTAATAATTTAGGGCATCCTCATGAAGATAGCATTGAAACTAAATCTTTAAGGGAATGAGATAATTATGAGATGGAAGGAAGTTAAAGAACAGTACAGGGACAGGGACAGCTAATATAAAGGCAAAGAAATAGGAGCTAGTGTGTCATTTGTGAAGAACAGAAAGAATACCAGTTTGGTTAAATTGTAGAATGAAAGAAAGAAAGTATGTGGAGGCTAAAAAAATAAATTGGGAATATGGTGGGAAAGGGCTTAAAAGATACAACTAAACAAAGAAGTTTTTATTTGAGCCTAAAGAAAATAGAGCACTAATGTTGTGAAAGGGTCACATTTGTTCTTGCTGCAAATCACTTTCATGATTTGGATGTATAGAAATGCAGAGAGACTTGAGGGGGGGGTAACTAATTAGGAGGTCATCGCAGAAATCTAGGACAAAGATAAAGATGATCTAAATTAGAAGGTGGCAGTTATATGAATAGTAAAAATAGTGACAAAAGTGAAATTCATTTTATTTATGTCTCTTTTGCTGGTTTGAGATAAACCTTACTGTGTTTATTCCTCAGGTGGAAAGCAGAGAGATTCTAACATCTGTCTCTACCTAAGGAGATGAAATAATTTAGAGCAGAGAATTTGGCTCACACCCTAATGATTCCTGTTCATTCAGATTAAAATGTAATTGGGAAATGTTGAAACATTAAAAAATGCAATGTAGTATAGATGATGTTTATTTGTGGTTTTCTAAGTCAATATGTGACCAGAAGATAACATGGATACTGCTGAAAGAGAGAAAATGTGGAATTATTAGTTCATGACTTGTCCAACCCTGTGAAATCATAGAATTGTAAGCTATTATTTCCATCTTGACATGTTTGTGTTGCCATTCTGTGAGGATATCAAGTCAGATAAAAATGATAATGCTCAAAGAATTATTAAGTGTTTTATGTAATTTATTTCATTTGAATCTCACAGAAACCTGAGATCCCTCCCTCTCTTGCCCCCCCTCTCCCCCTCTCTCCTTCCTCTCATCACTTAAGAAAACAACAATAACAGAAAGATATTTTAAGAAGAAACATTTCTAAGAATTTGAACAAATTTGCTTTACTTTGTTTATTTTGATCAAAATGAATTATTCATCAAGTAAGTAGTCTTCAAAGTAGGGTGTATATATTTCAGAGACTCTTCAAGACAATTCATTTGGGTACAATTAATAAAGTTAGAACTTCTTTGTATATTTTGTTCTGCTATAATGAAACATGTATGTTCCTCCAAAGTATTGTGCTATACAAAATTGAGCAATATAAATCAGAAGGGCTTATGGTATTGGGGACACAATGCTCAAAAACATCATTAGCAACATATAAAAAAGATAATAACCTAATAAAATGGTAGCAAAGTCACATATATACATATATATAAAATATATATATATATATATTAAAAGATTAAGAAATATACACATACTCAATAAATAGTGATAGTGTTCATGTTAGCAGGCTGCTACTTGGCCTGTGCCCTGAGTCCCACAAAATCAAAGTTATCAAAGTCTTATGAAAATTAGCAGATATTAGAAACCTGAGGGCATGAAGATGTTAGGGAACAATGTTATCCACCTCTCCTTTTCAAACTGCTCTAACTAAAGATATACAATAAATATGACACGTTTGATGGCAGAATTGGGCTTTAGAAGCTTTGCAGCTTGTGAATTATTATGAAGCTGTGTATTACTCTGCATTCTCACTGTTTTTTTGGGGAAAGAAAGGGTACATAAACAAATGTGATAGTCAAGTTATTCTCCAATTCTTCCCTAATATATCAATCTCCTTGGGATAAATTCATGTTTTCGAAAAAGTGGGTATAACCAAACTGACTTTACCTAAAAATAAGACAGAAAAAAGCTCTGTTGATATTTGATATACAGAGTGAAACTGGTACCCTGACTTGGTCCATATGTCAGATGTCATATTATATGTGGAATTTGAGGTATCATGAAGGAATAGTGATAACTCCATGATAGGGAAATATCAATAGTGTCACCCTTATTCATTCAAATGAGAGTGCCACAGTCCATGTATTACTTTACATGTATTAAGGTAAGTATATTTATGGATAACATGATTTAATTTTAAATTAGTTAAGTACAGATTGCTTAAAATTCCTGCAAAAATATATTTTAAGATAATACTAATAATACTTTCAAAAAAGATAATGGTAGAACCATATAATGAGAAAAAAGAAAATGATCTCATCAGATATGACAAGAGATTGGCAAATTAAAAAAAATCATCAGAATTATTTGAAATGTGGATTTATGTCTACTTGTTAACAATGAACTTCACTCATATAGTGTCTTGAAATATTAGCTAATGATATTATGAAGTCTTCATGACTAGCAAGACATTTTAAAATTAAGCTTTTGTTGCTGAAAATTATTTCAATATGTCACCCATAAGAAGCCTCATATGTGAACACTTAGAAACTTGAAAATGGAATTTTGAAATCTATTCAATTTTTTTCCTAAGGTAAGAATTTCAGTAGTTTTGAATGAGGAGTATGCTGGCAAATGTTTTACAATTATCTCTCTAGGAAAATTAAACAAAACAACTAAAAGTTTGCATACAATACACTTTTAAGATTCATCTGCATTATTAATATTTTCTCCATTACTTTCTAATGCCTAGACAATCAACAAAATAGTAAATTTAGCCCCATCTGTCCTTTTCTTGGGTACAAATGCTTACACTGAAATTTAAAAATGGGATCTCCTGAGCCAGTTTGAGTTGGCCACAGCATAATTCTATTTTGAGTCCATTGTATTTATATCCTCAGGACCTTCCACAGTGCCTGACTCATTAATAGGTGTTTGTTAATTGAGTTGTTAAAAGTATAAAAATACAACTTTGCTTCTTTTTTAATAAAAAATAATTGACATTAAGTAATGAAAAAATTACTGGCTAATTTCAATGAAAACCTTTGCATGAAAAATGAGTATCACAATTTTGTAAATACAGCCAACAATGCACTTCTTATATGTGGATCCATATTTCTTTGTGACAATTCTTTTTCTACTTAGCTAACCATGAAAATCAAGTGTCAGAAGCTGAACTTTGAATCACTGTATCATAAAGGGCTAACCCAAAATTTTTAATCATTTAAAAGCATATTTTATTGCATTGCTCAAATGAACAATATTAATGGTAATTAATAATAATAGTGGTTCATGAAGACAAAATATTTTGTATATTTGAATAAATTTTAAAATATTTTAAGCTCATCCTTTTAATTTTTGTTTTGTATGTTTTATTATATAAGATATCCACTAATATGTTAGTAAATGTTTATAAAAAAATAAAAATAAATTCATTTATTTGTGTGCTCATTTGATTTTTAAAATTTTTACTGATATGGGTGCCCAATCAAAAGGAACACTGGTTTTTGTTTTCTGCCTCTGTCCATTCTGTTTATTTTCCTTTCCCATTTGTCCTTTTGGCTGTTTGACTCTTCACCAGTGGATATAATTTGTCATTTCCCCCTGGGGATTAGCTCCATAAAGTGGCTTTTACGGGGATAAGTTTCCATAGCCATGGGAGGAGGCACAAATTGTCAAGTATTTCAAGAATTCGAAAGGTTTCATAGGAAAGAGTATTATGGCTTTTTCTATTGGACTCTGGAGGGTAGAACTACGGAAGATAGATGACAGTTGAGATGAACAGTGCTTTGCTCTATACAAAGGGAATAAAACAATCTGTTAATTGTTTTTGCTATTGAATCATTTTCATTTGTATCCAACACTTTATGATCCTTTTTGAAGTTTTCCTGGCAAAGACACCAGAGTAGTTTTGCCATTTCCTTTTCCAGCTTATTTACATATAAGGAAACTGACAGGGTAAACAGGATTAAGTGACTTGTCCAGGGTCACACAGTATCTGAAGTTGAGTTTCAATTCATATCTTCCTAATCCCATTCCTGGCACTCTATCCACTGCACTACCTCGCTGCCCCCCGACCTGCTAATTACAGATGTTCAAAAGTGGAATAAACTTCTTGACTGGTGATGAGTTTTTCGTTTCTGAAAATATTCAAGTGGAAAGTGAACGACCACTTTCTTGGACCGTAGTATAGAGGGGATTCTAATGCAAGTTTGGCCTGTGCCACTTGCCTTTAGGGACTATTCCAACTCAGAAATCCTGCTTTAATAGCCCTTTCCTTCAGAGCCTAATGAAGAAAACAAGTGACAAAGCTAAGGCTGACTTTATATGCTTTAATCTGTTAGGAACTCAGAATGTTGCTTTAGAGGAAATAAAAATCTGCCCATTTACATTTTATTTCTCTTACACTTAATTGTCTCCTTTCACTCTGGATAAATAGAAAGATTAATTCTTAGCTGTTCCTAAAGCTCTTCTTGGCTCCAAATTAGATCAAGCGGGGAGTTTCCCTCATTAGACAACTTCTTCCCTGCTGGCAGAAAGTCTCTTATTTCTGTCACTGGTCTATGGGATGTGCTGCTTGTCCTTACAATTACATTGTAAATCCCTCATGATCTTTATTCCTCAAATTAACTGAAAATCTGGGTTTTAAGATTCTCATTTTGGATAAAAAAGTGTATAAATACTACTAAGTAAACACTGCCACACAAGTTTTTAGCCAACAACAGGAAAATTAACAGCGTATTATGAACCATTTTAGAAACCTGACAGTATTCCTGTCAATGTTTAATTATATAAAACTAATGGAAGTTGTGCCTCACTAACTATACTTATCACAGCTTTCTTTGTTTCTCCTTTGGTCTAGACCTGTGATTTTACTGGATAGGGACTCCTGGTATAAAAACTCCCTCCATTGATATCAAACCAGCAAATTAAAGTTTTAGGAAATTGGGCAAGTCACATTACCTGCAAGCCTCAGTTTCCTCATGTGTAAAATGAAGAAACTGGACTTAATAACCTCTATGGTTTCTTCTAGATTTCAAGCTAGAATCCTCTTTACTGAGAGGTCATACAGAAGATTGTCAAGAGTCAGGGCATGAAGTTACCAAATCTAAGGCTATTCTTTTACCCATTTATGTATCATAATATTACTCATGGAGAATAAGCAATGATTGGGATAGCCTTTGCTTAATAAGTTTTTCTGGACCAGGAAGCACTATGAATAATGGATAAAATAATTGACTTAGAATTAGAAAGGCTTGGGCTCAGATCCTACTAGAGACACTTACTAGATTCATGATACAAGCTCTCTAAATCTCATTTTCCTCACCTGCAAAATGGGGATAATAACAATTCACAGGGCTGTATGAGGAATGAATATCTAATGTATACAAACCTCTCTGCAAACTTTAAAATGCTATGCAAATTTGACTTATTGTTATATAGGACTGTTTCCATCACTCTTATGAGACCAGTAAAAATGAAACTTTCTAATAATATACAGGCTAGGTTCCAAAAAGATGGTGCGATAAACATTAAAAAGGACATATTATCTGATTAGAAATGGATCAAATATAAATGGACTTTAAATATTATGTCAACACAGGCATTTTTCAAAAATCAAACATAAATTACAAGGGATTCTAGGCTACACTTTGTTTATCATGGAAAGCAAAAACAAAAACTGGAAGCTGTAGTATACAGAGGAATACTTAAACTTTAAATACATTTTGATCATTTAGAAACAGTATTCTTTTTGTACTTTTGAATAAAACCCAATTGAGAGGATGGGAAGGACAATTCAATAATACCAATTGAAACTCATTTTTTTTAAGCTCTACTAATAAAAGGAAAAAAATTTAAAGGATAAAAGATTAAAAAAAGAACTTGCCCAGGTCACAAAATTATGAAGATTTAATACTGCTTCTGCATGTGTACTCTAATTACCTGAAAAAGAAATAATCTGGGGGCATAGGGTCAAGAGGAAGATTACAAGGTAACCCAGTTCCCATCTCTAATGCTTATTAACTTCAATCCTCCTAAGTCCTTTGGAAAAAAAATGTTAAAAGTTATTTTTTTAAAAAGTATGTATTATCTGCATATCTCAAAAAACAATGTGGGGGTTATGGTATATTTCTAATTTTTTGCTAGTTAGAAATGTGTCCATTTAATATAGAATATTAAAGGGATTCCAAAATTTTTGCCATGAACATTTTTACAACTCTGAAAAGGGATCATTAATCTTCAGCTTGAAGACTCGTGACAATACTCACTACCACTTTCAACATTCTACTTCACTTTTTTTAGGCAGTTCTAATTGTTAATTTTTCTTTAGGTTTAACTTAAATCTGCATCTTTGTAATTTTGTCTGATTAATCATAATCTTGGATCTCCTTTATATGACAACTTTTAAAATATTTAAGATAATTATTGTGTCCTTTTTTCTTCTAGGCTAAATATCTTCAAAACTTTCAACTGTATTTCATATTTCATGATTTCCAATCCCCTCATCATCATCTATTTAATTTTTTTAGGCAGCTCTAATTGTTAATTTTTCTTTAAGTTGAATTCAAATCTGCTTCTTTGTAATTTAGTCTATTAATCATCCTCATAGACTTGCATGAACTGATGCTCAGTGAAGTGAGCAGAACCAGGAGATCATTATTCATGGCAACAACAATACTATATGAGGATCAGTTCTAATGGACATGACTCTCTTCAACAATGAAATGCTTCAAACCAGTTCCAGTTGTTCGGTGAAGAAAGCCATATATACCCAGAGAGAGAGATGTGAAATGTGGACCACAACATAACATTTTCATGTTCTCTATTGAGGTTTGCATGCATTGTATTTCCTTTATCAGATTATTCTTTCTTGTAGATACGATTTCTCCTGCACAAAAAATGATGCAATAACTATACATATATTCGATTTCTTAAGTATTCTAACATGTATCTATCATGTATTGGATATCCTGCCTTCTAGTGGAGGGGTGGGGAGTAGGGGGGGAAATTTGTAACAGAAAGCTTTGTAAGGGTTAATGTTTAGGAATAACCCATACATATGTTTTGCATATGATTTCTCCTGCACAAAAAATGATGTGTGGCAATAACTATACATATATTCGATTTCTTAAGTATTCTAACATAATTATCATGTATTGGATATCCTGCCTTCTACGGGAGGGGTGGGGAGTAGGGGGGAAAATTTGTAACAGAAAGCTTTGTAAGGGTTAATGTTTAGGAATAACCCATACATATGTTTTGCAAATAAAAAGTATTAACAAAAAAAATCATCCTCATAGATCTCCTCTATATGAGAATTTTAAAAATATTTAAGACAGTTATTGTGTCATCTTTTCTTTCTCCAAATATCTCCAAAACCTTCAATTGCAGTTCATATTTCATGATTTTCAGTCTCCACATTGCCATGGTCATCTCCCTTTAGAAGGGACTTGAGACAAACTCCAGATTGTCAATATTCTTTTGAAAACTTGTTGCTCAGACAAGATACCATATTTCCGATGTGACCTAAGATGATTAAGGAACAGAAGTACTATTATCTCCCTCATGTTGGAAATTAAATACTATTAAAAGGTTGAGGATTTCCTCAGTAAAGGTATTTTTGTAACACTTGTCTTATTGAAAGGTAGGACAACTGTCCAGTACAGCTCTATCTATGTTGCAGCTCTATTAAAAACAAACAAGTTAAAAAAAAAAAAAAAACAAACCTGAAGGCAATAAGGCTCTCCTAGCATGACATTCTTGAGGAAACTGTATATTCCTACTTTAATTTCCAAAGTCCCCAAACCATTTGTTTAAATAGCATGATCTAGAATTTTATGAGGAAGAAAAATTAAATTTATCTTTTAATAATTTTCAGATGCTTTTCTTAATCAATTTTGAAAATCAGATCTTGTTTGCCTGTGACATTTCTATTATTTATGTTCTTTCAGTGATCTTGAACAGGGATGAAGAAATCACAACTTCTTGAAATATTCTGTAATATTCCTTATTTGAGCTTGTTGGCTCCAATTTGTTGAAGGTAGATAGGTCTACTCATGACTGGTTCACTTTTTTGGGGTGTGTATGTCACATCCTTCTTTACCATTTTTTAATCCAAGTATTTGAGTCTGATCATTTTTCTCCTTGGAAAAGAAATAGGAGAAAAAATTAAGAAGGTCCATATTTTTCCTTTTGATTATTAGCACCATTCCAAGCAGAAGAACTTTACCTTCTTGTGATGGCTCTTGTAGCTAAGAAGTCATTTGTGATTTCCTTTGACTCCATTAGCAGGGGACTTTCTAGGACCTTGAAGATTCAAATAAATAATTGAATTAATCCTACATAGATCAAATCCCCTGAACTCCTATAAGTGAGTCGTATAAGTTTTCCTATAAGTGAATCAGAGTCATTTGTTGGAAGTATTAGGAGGGTGAAAAGTTGTAAGAATAGGAAAAAAGGAACAAGGAGCAGGAAAAACAATGGGTCATTTTTTTGTTGTTGTTCAGTCTTGTCCCACTCTACATTACCTCATTTGGTATTTTCTAGGCACACCTTTTGGAGTGGTTTGGCATTTTCTTCCCCAGCCCATTTTACAGATGAAGAAACTGAGGCAACAAGGGTTAAGTAACTTGCCCGGGGTCATATAGCTAGTAAATGTCTGAGTGAGATACTTAGTTTGGCATCAAGAAGGGGAATATTTGGGAGAGAAAAAATTTTAAAGGAATAGCTTGGTAAATATTAGTTGGGAAGAATATAAAAATAAGGGGGCAGCTAATGTCCAAGAAAAATGTAAAGATAAGGTGTCATCCCCTCTCAGATGATCTAAGATGACAGGAAAAGATAATGATGAATGTTGGAGGGGATGTGGGAGATGTGGGACACTAAAACATTGTTGGTGAAATTGTGAACTGATTCAACCAATCTGGAGAGTGATTTGGAACTATGTTCAAAGTGCTACCAAATTATGCACACCCTTTGATGCAGCAGTGGATTTTTTTCTATTGGTCTTGTGTGCCAAAGAGATTTTAAAGGAGGTAAAGGGACCCACATGTGCAAGAATGTTTGTGGCAGCCCTTTTTGTAGTGGCTAGAAACTGGAAACTGAAGGGATGCCCATCAATTGGAGAGTGGCCAAATAAATTATGGTATATGAATGTTATGAAATATTATTTTTCTATAAGAAATGACCAACAAGATGATTTCAGAGAGGCCTGGAGAGACTGGCATGGACTGATGCTGAGTGAAGTGAGTAGAAACAAGAAATCATTTTACATGGCATCAGCAAGATTATAAGATGATAAATTCTGATGGACCTGGCTTTTTTCAACAAAGAGAATTCAGGCCATTTCCAATGGTCTTGTGATCAAAAAAGTCATCTGCATCCAGAGAGAGGACTATGGGAACTGAGTGTGCATAACAACACAGTATTTTCACTCTTTTTGTTGTTGTTTACATTCATTTTGTTTTCTTTCTCATTTTTTTCCCTTTTTGGTCAGATTTTTCTTGTGCAGCATATTTGTGGAAATATGAATAGAAGAATTGTACATGTTTAACATACATTGGATTCCTTGCTGTCTAAGAGATAGGGTGAGGGGAAGAGAGAGAAAAATTTGGAACACAAAGTTTTGCAAGAATGAATGTTGAAAATTATCCATGTATATGTTTTGAAAATAAAAAAGCATTACTAAAAAAGAAAAAAAAAGATAAATTGTCACTAAATGATATTCTAGTCAGAAAGGAGGTATATCCAGGAAGAAAAATAATGACATAATGGGTTCTATCTCTGGGAAATTTGCATAGTAAAAGACCTTTTCTAAGAAAGGATTTATCCTCCTACATAGCATTGGAATTCCAGAGAGGAGATGTAAGATTTCACAAGGATATTCAATAATCACCCAGAATATTGGGTAAGATAAAGAACCCAAGAGAAATAACATGGCTTTAAAAATGTAGAGTGACCATAGTAAGCACAGAGTTAGAGTCAAGCCAAATAAGTAGGGAGAGTAAGAGACTTCTATGACAAAACTTTTATAATGCTTTGTTTCCCTCATGATTTGATATGTCAAATAACAAGACAGAAGAAGAAAAAAATAATGACTTAAAATTTAAAGGGCAATAAGATAAATGCTGCATTGAAGGGGACTTTATCACCAGGAAGGACACAGAAAGAATAAAGATACAAATAATGGCATACCCTCTGAATAAAACAAAATAGACTTCTAATAAAGAAAAAAAAGAAAAGAAATGAGGAAAACAAAGGAAAAGATAATATCCTAGATGATGATTTAGCAAAATAAAATTGCTTGAAATGAGAGATTAGATGGAAAAAAACCCAAAGAATCATTCCCTTAACTGGATAGAAGAAGAGAATTTTACTTAAAAATAAAGAGAAGCATATAAAGAGAAAGTAGCATTTTAATAAATTAAAAAAAAACTCTTGGAATAAGTCAGGCAAAGCAAGGGAGGAGAAACACGAAAGTATGATTTAAAATTAGAACTGAATAAAAATTAACATGAAAGAAAGAAATTGGAAAAAGGTAAACTTGAGTTAAATATAATTTTTTATTTTATTTATTTCATATGTTTTAAATATCATTGAAAAATAGAGAATAAATTACTGGACAAGAAAACAAAGCCTAAAAATTATGTTGTATACAAGAAAGACATCTGAAAAAAAGATATAGAAAAAATGAAAAGCTTGTAGAAAAATTAATTAGCCTTATCTAAAAAATGAAGGATTTTAATCAGATAAAGAAAAACATTGACAATTCAAGAAATAAACAGAAACCTTATGTTTAAAGGAACTTTGCCAATGAAATGATTTAAAAACTAAAACTATCATCTAAGTGGGATAACATCTAAATTAATAAATGAAAAGTTAAATAAGTTTCAAAAAGATATATACTGTCAATAATTTCAGGAGACTTTAGTTAGCAATAAAAAAAATAGCACTAACTATGTGGAAAGAACAGATCTAAGGTCTGGGGATAGAAAAGGAAAAAAAAGGTAGTACCTTTGTTCAAGGAGCTTGCATTCTAGTGGAGGAATATAATGCACAAAAGGCAGCTGTAAAGATCAGGAAAGACAGATTCACTAGAGCAGGGTTTCTTAAACTTTTTCCACTTATCTCTTTTTGTCCAATAAATTTTTACATGACCCCAAGTATATAGGTATACAAATTAAACATTTACTGGTAATAAATCAACATTTTGCAACTCCCACATTCAGTTACCCCATATCGACTTGTGATTCCCAATTTATGAAGCTTTGCACTAGAGGATGCCTTGCTGGCATGATACTGATGGAGTTGGAAGCAAGCAGAATAGATGGATGGGAAAAGGAAAGTTAGTTGTAAAGTTCTGAGCCCTTTCATAAAGACGATTTTTGGGAAGAGTTTATTGCTTTGCCCTCTAGCTCTGCAATCAGACAGAAAAAAAAAAAAGCTGAGGCTGCTGAGAATGAGTTGATTATCAAAGCTGAATTATATCTTCATAAGGATGAGATTTTAGGTGATGAGTTTATCCTGGAGGAGACATGATAGTCCTTTTTTGTAAAGCAGTATTTTTTGTATAGAAATGGACAAATCTTACAGAAACATAATCACATACACACAGAGAGAGAAATAAACAAACCAGTGTCATTTAGAATCAAGAGTTATATGTTTTCTGCATGGTCATATTTATGAATATCCATGTTTTCTGACATGATGGCACTTACAAAAAGCAATCATGTGCTAAATATAGACAATCATAAATACAAGGAATAAAACCTAGAAATACTAAACGTGACCTTTTAAAAGTCACAGTGCAATACAATAATAATTAATATTTGAAACACAAGCAAACAATGTAGACTTAAGTGGAGACTTAATTATGATATCTTGAGTAATGATAGAGGAAAAGAATCAATCAAAGAAGCATTTAATAAGCATATGAAAGAGAAATGATAACAATGAGAAAACATACAAAATTTTATGATACAGCTAAAGCAGTCCTTCCAAGAAATTTTATCTCTGAAAATACACTTTGACAAAACAGGAAAAAAATGAATATTTAATTAAAAACAAGAAATTAATCAAATATAACAAAAAACCCTAAAAGAATAAATCTTGAGAATTAGAAGAGACATAGATAAAATAGAAACAAAAAGACTGTAGAATTGACAAAACTAAAATCAGATTCTTTGAGATGATGGGCAACATGAGATAGATAATATGATAAAAAAGAAGGAAAATCAAATTCTTAAAATAGAAAAATAATGAGCAAAGTAAAAGCACAGCAGAGAACAAGTAAAAATGTAATATATTCTATTTTGGACATCTTGTGTATTAAATGTCTATGGGTCATCAAATTTAAATGTCTTAAAAAGCATTTTTAATGTGACCTTAGAAAAAGATTAGAACTAGATACACAAATTTTACAATCATTGTTTTTGTTGTTGTTCAATGGTCTCAGACTCTTTTTTTATTCTATTTGGAATTTTCTTAGCAAAGTTACTGGATTTGTTGGCCATTTCCTTCTCTAGATTATTTCATAGATGAGGAAACTAAGGCAAACAGGGTTAAGTGACTTGCCTGGGATCACATAATTAGTATGTATCTGAGGTCATACTTGGTTCAGGTCATCCTGACTCCAATTCCAGTACTTAATTCACTGTTCCACCTCTGAATGGGAGCTGGTGAAATAGAATATAGGAACATATCCTTGGGGTACATACATACTTAATGGGTGTTACATGGATGTAAATTCAATAATGGAGAATTATAAGGAGCAGTGACAGGTGGGAGGAGCACAAGGAGAGAGTGCTGTCATGAAAACTTAGAAAGGAAATATGTCCAGAAGAGGGGTATTAACATGGTTGAAGTCTGCAGAAAAGTCAATTAGAATTAGGTTGAGAATTGGCCATTAAACATACAAATGACAAAATTATAATATCATCAATAATTTTGGAAAAAAGTAATTCCAGTAAACAATGAGATCAGAAGCCCAAATGCAGATTATTTTGAAGTGAATTAGGAAAGAGCTGGTGGAGAAGCCACAAAGATGAATTTCCCCAAGAGTTTATATGAGAAAAATGGGAGAAATATAGGACAACAGTTTGTAGAGATGATCAGATAAAGTGAGAGGTATTTTTCATTGTTTCTGGATAGGGGATATAGGAATGTATTTTTAGGCACTAGGGAAGGAATTAGGGAAGGAAGAGAGAAAATTTTGGGACAGATTGAGGTTGGTAGGTTAAGTAACCTCATGGAGAAGACAAGAAGGGTTGGGGCCAAAAGAACATGATGAGCAGTTTGTTTTGGCAGAGAGACAGGGTGAAGGAGGAGATAGGAGATGAAGATGCCAAAATGATGTGAGATGAGGAGGAAAGAAGAAGAGAAAGTTCTTGAAGAAAAATCTCAAATTTTCTTAAGAAAAATATGAGGTAAGTTCCTGCAATGAAAGGATAGGATCAGAAGGTACAGTAGGAGGTTTGAAGAAGGATTCAAAGTTTGAAATAGCTTCTGTAGTTAGTGTTATAGGAAAGGAATTAGAGACATCTGGAAATTATATTTCTTCAGTGATTATTCTATTGAAATTTTGAATAAAATTTTGTATTGGATGCAGTCAATATTTTTTTCTCCAGTTTTTCATAAACATCTTAGTAAGGGTACAGAAAGGAATTATTCAAAATTGGGGTTAACAAGGTCATAGGACAAGGGGACAAAGGAATCAGGTACAGAAGATAATGAATGGATGTGAGCATGTGATCAAACAATTTTCAAAACAATTCAAGTCCAGTGATTTTTCAGCTATATCAATTAGGAGTACTTGACCTTGATTCTCCATTAGCTTTCCAGTTGCATTCTGGCATCTCTTTTCACAGAAAATCTTCCTTTCCAATGTCACCAACCCCAACAAACCTCAATGTCATTTTTTTCCTTGTCTTGTTTGTTGAGGAATTCTCTGAAGTGACTCTCACCAAGTTTCCTCAGAATAAAAACCTAAGGTAAAAAACCACTAGCAGAATAGAAAGACATATTAGCACACAAACATTTAAAAAGTGTGTAAAAAAAGATTGCAGCTTCAGGCAACTCAATATGTTCTTTCTGTAATTGATGTGGCTTGTGATTTAAATTCCATCTAACACAGTGGCCCTTGAAAGCAGTAAACCCATTCATTCAGACCCTCCCCCAAATATGGGCTTCTGACCAGTTAATGGATATTGTAATAACATTTGAATTCCAAAGTCCCCTAGTCCCAATGAATGTATGAGCCATTTTATGGAACTGCAGGTTTCTGTATGGCCAAAGCAAACTCATCTAGTTTCCATTTTACACTGACCATCATTTGCTGAACCTGCCAAAGACTGGTTGAAAATGAAATATTTTCTTATTCAATACGTTTTCCAAATGCTTCTTAACATTCATTATAAGAACAGGAGTCTACTTTTAAAGTACTACGGAGCTATTTCCACTTTACCTCCTTTCCTTGCATTTAGCAGACCAGAGCATTTCCCCCTCATGTCTTTTTTATTGTATATTGTAAAGTGACTCTAATCAGTATGCTCAGGAATCTGAGAAAGTCATTCTGCATGAGTCCTTTTGCTTCCAACATTGTTACCCTGAGTGGGACATAATGGACCCAGGTTCTGTGTCTTGGAAACAGGAAGACCTGAGTTCAAATCTGTATTGAACCATTTGATGTGTGATCCTGCAAGTCACTTAACCTCTATTGGCTTCAATTTTCTCACTTCTCAGGGTTGCCATGAGGCTAAAATAATACTTGTAAAGTGCTTTGCAAACCTTAAAGCACTATATAAATGCTATTATTTTCTAACAGTATTCTGTGGACCAACTTAATTAAATTTGGAGTGGTTCATCTCCACAGATTTGTTCTTTATGTCATAATTTTGTAGCTGACTTATTATGGAATTGCGTGAACCATTGAATCTTTTTGAGACTTACTTTGCTTATTGGTC
The DNA here is from genome assembly GCA_023553655.1 of Myrmecobius fasciatus. NCBI lineage: Eukaryota > Metazoa > Chordata > Mammalia > Dasyuromorphia > Myrmecobiidae > Myrmecobius > Myrmecobius fasciatus. The sequence continues at coordinate 326,662 of JAJPUD010001451.1, forward strand.
AAATTAAGGGATTGGACCAGATTTTTGAGATTCCTTCCAAATGTAAATTTATGTGACCCCCCTAATTTTTCATTCATTGAAATCCATGTAGAACAAAATCAAAAGAATAGATAGCTATCTCTCTTGTTCTCTATAAAGGGAGTGCCACATGAATAGAATCAAGGAATGTTGAGATAGTGAAACTATATAACATTAAGTAACATCCAAATTTACATGCGGGGGGCAAGTTGCAGGTTTAGGACCTGAGCCATGGTCCTCTGATTTCAAGGTTTGTGCTCAATGTTACCCCATGCTGCCTCCAAATGACAGGATTTGAAGAGTTGGATTTGAAGTCCAGAGATTCAGAATCAATTATTTGCCTCTCATTCAAGTAAGAATTCCAGTTGAGAGGCACTCATTTCATCCTGGCTCTGTCCATTTTACAAATGGAGAATATACTCTGCTTCTCTTTCTACTTTCTATGTAATTCCTGCTTTGCAAAGCTGCTTTTTGTTTAGAGATGTCTATCTTTGTTTTCCCCAAAATAAGGCATGTAGGTCCAGGCCACAGTTTTTCTTATGTTGAATTGGTGACTCTTTTTTGTACTATTAATTAATAGTTTCTTTCTGTGCAACCAATATGAAACCATTCCCTCACTATGAGCTCAGTAGTTTTAATTATTGACAGTAATAGCTTTATAGTATCCTCTGTTAATATATAATACCTCTGCAATTTCTAAGAAGGCATGTCAAACCTTTCTAATATATGAGGTCATGAGACCATAGAGAAATGCCCATGGATGGTGTGAGGCTGGTACATCTCTTGGGGAATAAGTTTTGTGTATTCTCAGGGTCAGGTTGCTTGGGGTAAACTTCATTTAACTTGAAGACAAATATTAGCAAAAACAGTAGATAATCATCAAACACTGTAAAGGAAAAGTGAAAAGAACTCTGAAGACAGAGTTCAAGAGGATGTAACTCAGTCTCTAACACAATGGCTTTGATTAATTCAAAGAGTTGTCCAGGCCCTAACCATTTACCATTTTAATTGATTCAAATGGAAAAAAAAAAGTTCTTACCTAGTTAAATTTTTGGAGATAAAATGAGCCAGTTTTAATTATACTTTTACATTTTAGAAGAGAGTACGAGAAAAATAGTCACTATCTTCCTATCTTATTTTGACAGGTATTCTAGTTGTAGATAAGCATATTTCATATAATACTGCCTATCATTGATGATCATTTCTTTATACAATGGTCATTCTTTTAACATAATACCATTGCATGTCTAGTTGAAACAAATTCATTTCATAATCTATCATTCCACACTACCCAGTTTGTTCACCCCTACTCCTTCCTTAACTTAGTTTTACTTTATTCAATTAGCCTTTGGTAACACTACTAACACTTATAATTCATAGTTGCAAATCATTTCATTTTGTGCTTTTGTAAACTGTTTTATTTTGTTTAGTTCATCTTTTCAAACCAAAAGTAGGTAATCTTGTTGCAGTAAAGGAATGATGAATAACACACAGAAGAAAAAGATCATTGCTATATCCTCTGGCCACTTTCCTGATTGTTTATCATTATGGATGATGGGAACATTTTTTCTGCAGCCAGATCCTATGTATAATGTTTCCTGATTTGGGCTTAGGTTATATAAGTAAGGCCAAATAAAAAGAATCCAAGCCAAAACTCCCCCCAAAACAACCCCTCTTCCAAGTGTGTGCTAATGCATTTAAGATCATTAACTACAGATCATTTGGGGTTGAGTAAGTAATGCTTGCATAATAATCTCTATTCTCTGTAATTTAGCTGGTTGAGTGTTTCTGGGTGAGTTTACTATCCTTTCTCTCTTGATTATAACTAGCTGCAACCAAGTGAAAATTTTGAAGCATTCATCTGACCATGTTACTTCCTTGCTCAATTAGATCTAATGAACTCTATTACCTCTGATAATGCTAGTGAAAAATAGTTTAAGGTAACTGTCCTAAGTGCTTTATAATTATCATCTTATTTGATCCTTATAACAAACTCCTTCTGAGGTAAGTTATTATTATCTCATTTTACAGATAAGGAAATTGAGGCAAGTAGCATGAAATACAAAGTCCTCTGACATCTAAAACCCTTTATAATATGTTATCTTCATACCTTCCCAGTCTTCTTAAAGTGCAGTCCCTTCTACGAACTCTACTTTACTATGATCTTCTTTACGAACTCTACTTTACTATGATCTTCTTTCTATTCTTCCCACAGAAAATTCCATTCTGTCTCTAGGACTTTGCACTCACCAATGCCCCTGCTTACAATGTTCTTCCCTCTTAGCTATCTATCTTAGCTTTCTTCACTTAAAGTTTTAGATCAAATACTATCAGTAACCTCCTCTGGCCTTCCCTCGGGCCAGCAGCATGTGAAGCCTCTGGACTGATTTTGAAGCAAGAAGGTCCACAGTGTCTGGAGGACAACACGATTCTAGAAGAAGATGCTCTGGAGGAACTTCAAGGTGGGTCTGTCTTAATTGGGCAGGGGGGTGGTCTGCTGGGCCCAGACTGCAGCGCAGGGAGACCAGGGCAGGGAGCTGGAGCAGGGAGCTGGAACAGGAGTTGGAGCAGGAGTGGGAGCGTTGTGCTTTTCACACACCTGGGAGTCTTCTGGGGACCTCTTGGGCCGATCTGTCCTGATTGTGGGCAGGTGGTTTGGAGGGTCTGCCTTTTGTGGGGGGTAGATTGTGAACCACTGAACCCCTGATGAGCTTCGGACCTGGCTGCCATTACACAGCACCCTAGGGTGATCAATCAGTAGGACTGATCAGCACCTGAAATAGTCCGATCAGCAGAACTGCCCAGTACCTGAAATAGTTCAATCAGCAGAACTGCCCCAGGGTGAACTAAAGCAGAACTGCCCAGCACCTGACATAATTCAATCAGCAGAACTGCCCAGTTCCTGAAATAACTCAATCAGCAGAACTGCCCCAGGGCAAATTAAAGCAGCTGCCCCACCTTTGCCTTAAACAGACCTCACACCTTTAAAAAAAAATGAATAAAAAACCAAAAAGAGCTCTCATCATAGACAACTTTTATGGAGAGAGGGAAGAACAGACCTCAAATCCTGAGGCCCCTAGGGGTGGAACAACTCCAGAAAAAGCCCCAAAGAGAGACTTAAACTGGTCTCCATGTCACAAGGCTTTCTTTGAAGATTGCATAAAAAATCTTAAAAGAGAGCTAGAAGAAACATGGGGAAACGAAATGACATCACTGCAAAATAAAATAGAAAAAATGGAAAAAGAATGCAATGAACAAAAAAATGTAATTAGTCAATTGCAAAAGGAACTAAAAACAGTAACTGAAGAAAATAAGACATTAAAAATTAGACTCCAACAATTGGAAATGAATGACTCATCAAGACTTCAAGAATCAGTCAAACAAAAACCAAAAAATGAAAAGATAGAGAAAAACATGAAATATCTCCTAGGAAAAACAAGTGACCTGGAAAATAGATCTAGGAGAGACAATCTAAGGATTATAGGGCTTCCTGAAAGCTATGATGAAAAAAGGAGCCTAGACACTATCTTCCAGGAAATCATAAAAGAAAACTGCCCTGATATTTTAGACCCAGAAGGCAAAATACTCCTTGAAACAATCCACCGATCACCTCCTGAAAGAAACCCCAAAATTAAGTCCCCCAGAAATATCGTGGCTAAATTCCAGAACTATCATGCCAAGGAAAGGATATTACGAGAAGCCAGAAAGAAACGATTTAAATATCGGGGAGCCACAATTGGGATCACACAGGACCTAGCGGCTTCTGCTTTGAAGGATCGAAGGGCCTGGAATCAGATATTCCGAAGGGCAAGGGAACTTGGATTACAGCCAAGAATGGGTTGCCCAGCTAGAATGAGCATTATCTTCCGGGGAAGAAGATGGTCATTCAATGATATAGGAGAATTTCATCTATTTCTACTGAAAAGACCAGAACTGAACAAAAAATTTGATCCACAAACACAGAACACAAGAGAAACATAAAAATGTAACAAGAAAAAAAAACAAACTCTTGAGAACTATATTTATGTTATAGATACTTATAGAATGAGGGTTGATTTTATGAATCTATTATTACATTATGATTATGATATGATTACTGTGATTTTATGACTATTATGATATGATTATTGTGATTTTATGATTATTATGTTATGATAAACTGAAAAAGGGGTTAGAGGTAGAGGGGGGATGACACTGGAAGAAGAGGAAAAGTGAAATAAATTGCATCACATGTAGAGGCAGGGAAGGCCTACAATGATTGAGGGGAAAAAAGGGAGGGGAATGAGAATTGGGTTAATCTCCATCTCATCAGATTTGGCTCTGAGGGAATAATAGACGTACTTATAAGGAAACAGGAGGGAAAGGGGGTGAAAAGGGGTGGGTGGGGTTCTAAAGGGGAAGGATTGTTTGAGGGAAGTGTTTATCAAAAGCAAAATAGTAGGAAGGAGGGAAAGGGGATAAGAAAGAGAAAAGCATAAGCTAAGGTAAATAAGATGGCAGGAGATACAGAATTAGTTATTTTAACTGTGAATGTGAATGGAATGAACTCTCCCTTAAAGCAGAAGCAGATAGCAGACTGGATTAAAAACCAGAATCCAACAATATGTTGTATACAAGAAACACATCTAAAACATAGAGATACATACAGGCTGAAGGTAAAAGGCTGGAGCAGAATCTATTATGCTTCAGGTAAACAAAAAAAAAGCAGGGGTAGCAATCCTGATCTCAGACCAAGTAAAAGCAAAGTTAGACTTCATTAAAAGAGACAAAGAAGGAAATTATATCTTCCTAAAGGGTACCATAGATAATGAAGCAATATCAATACTAAACATATATGCACCAAGTGGTATAGCATGGAAATTCCTAGAGGAAAAGTTCAGAGAGATGCAAGAAGAAATAGACAGCAAAACTATAATAGTGGGGGATCTCAACCTCCCTCTCTCAGAACTTGATAAATCAAACCACAAAATAAATAAGAAAGAAGTTAAGGAGGTAAACAAAATGTTAGAAAAGTTAGGTATGATAGATCTTTGGAGAAAATTAAATGGAGACAGAAAGGAGTTTACTTTTTTCTCAGCAGTCCATGGAATTTATACAAAAATTGACCATGTGTTAGGACACAAAAACCTCAAAATCAAATGCAGGAAGGCAGAAATAATAAATGTATTTTTTTTCAGATCATGATGGAATAAAAAGTACATGCAATATAAGGCCAGGAGAAAATAGACCAAAAAGCAATTGGAAACTAAATAATTTTATCCTAAAGAATGAATGGGTGAAAC
>JAJPUD010001451.1:346961-358065 GCA_023553655.1 Myrmecobius fasciatus
ATGGACATGGCTCTCTGCAACAAAGAATTGTCTCAAACCAGTTCCAGTTGTTTACTGAAGAAAACCATATACACCCAGAGAGAGGGAAATGAAATATGGACCACAACATAACATTTTCCTGCTCTCTATTGACATTTGCTTGCATTGTGTTGCCTTTCTCTGATTTTCTTTTTTTTTTCCTTGTAGATAGGATTTTTCTTGCATAACTTCTCAAGCATTTCAACATTACTAACATGTAGTGGACTTCCTGCCATCTAGGGCAGGGGAGGGGACTGGGAGTAAAATTTGCAATGGAAAGCTTTGTAAAGATCAATGCTGGGGAACTACACATATATATGTTATACAAATAAAAAGCTTTAATAAAAAACATGGATTAAATATTCTAGAAACATGTTCCTATTTGATACTTAGTATTTGGCAATTATTTTGAGATAAATGAGATATGAGAATATCTTAGTACTGATAATTATTTACTCCTCTATGAAAAAGAGAAACTTGGACAGGATGACCACTGACATTTTTTTCAGGACTAAGAATGGAAGAACAGTGATTCTATTTTTGTTTTTGTATCCCAGCCTAGTCCAAAGTTTGGCACATAATAGGCATTTAATGAATGTTTATTAGATTTTTTTTGATAGAGCGATAGATTATACATACTTTCTGCCTACTATAGATTATATAATATAATTCTCAAATATCAGAACAAAATGCATTTGACCTTTTAGGAGGAAAATGTTAGTTTCATAAGAAAAAAGAAGATTTTAGTGTATTCTTGAATAGTGAACTTCCTCTAAAACAGTTCTTAACTTTTTTTTTTTTTATTTTTGGTATCATGGAATGTATTTCTTTGGTAGCCAGATAAATCTATGGGTACTTTCTCAGAATATATTAATGGACACAATAAAATAGAATTGTGATGGAAAATTTGTATTAAAATATAGTTTATCTGTCTGCCTATCTATCTATCTAGTTCATAGATCATCAGTTAAGAACCTCTTCTTTGGAATTGTTCAAATCTTTATAGTTTATAACTAGTTCTTGAAGAAAATTAACTGTCTATCTGGGGAACAGTATATTTATTCCTGAGATATAAGAATCAAAGTCATTTGTTTGCTTGCTTGTAATGGCTAGTACAAAGAAGAAAAAAAAATGTTTAAAGATTGCATAGTTGGATTGAAGGTTCTAATTCTTGATGTATCTTTGATCCTGAGAGCTATAGAAGCCTACTTGTATAAAAAACTACAACAAAACTCAATACATTAAACAGAATGTTAAATTTCCTAAACTTACTTGAGTTATATTTAAATGCTAAGAATCCAATATATTATAGAAAAATAGCCTACGTGAACCAAATCAGTAAAGCAAAGTCTGTGAGCTTATCCATTTATTTTAGAGAATAAACCATTATTAAATTTTCAAATGTTATAAAACAGCATTCTTAGGCAAACTAGTCACTAAACTAGATTACAGGAATGGAAGAGAAGAGTTGGCTCAAAAGGAATAAATTAGGTCAAAGGAGAGAAGATAGCATTACATTTGTTTGAAAATTGAAGAAAGTGAGAGGAATGATTTGCTGGAAAGCATTTGGATGTTTATCAAAGGCTGAGAAGTTTGGTTAAAATTAATAATCAAAATTTAATATGATCAAGCAAAAAGTTTTCTACCAGGATTAAAAAAAACACAACTGCATATGACTATAAAGAAGTTATATGAAGAAGTCAAAAGAGTGTTAGGGGACTCAAGAGCAGTATAAATTTGCAGTGTGGTGCAACAAAGAAAGAACTTAAAAGGACAAGTTGCTCCTCAGTTTGCTTTAATTCCCTCTTCTGTAAAATGAGCTAGAAAAGGACTCTATCCTTGCAGTATCTTTGCAAAGAAAACCCAATGAGGTCATGAAGAGTCAGAAATGACTGAATAGTGACCAACTAAAGATAAAAAAATATCAGGTAGAGAAAATGAAGTATTAAATCATCCATTTTTTTCTTTCAGTTCAGAAATTGTTCTGAGTACTTGTAGCTTCTAGATATTTGCCTAATTGAGGAGTAAATTTCAAAAAAAGGAAGGGACAATATTAGTTAAAAACCTCCAGGAATTACTATTGATGAAGGGTCTTCAAAACTAATTGCACTTATTAATTAGCAAACCACAGGTCCTGGGGAGACCAGCAACATAGAAGAAAATTAGCAACAACATAGTACTGACAAATTTTGATAGTATAACAATATATCATTCTGAGAAATAATAGAAAAATGTTAGAGTAAACATTGGAGATTTAAGTACTAAGGAATAATAGGTATTTGTTAAATTATTTGACAAGTATTGAAGCAATATTACACTATGGAAAAAGAAAACCCTGGATTTCAAATTATAGGAGTTGTTTCAAAACCAGCTCCGCCTTTTCCACCCTCTCTTCCTCACTCTTTTTTTAAAAACAGCTCTGCATTCCTGGCATAAATGTGGCCTTGTCAGGAAAAAAAAACAAAAAAAAAACAAAAACAGCATTGAGGTATCATCTCAAAATAGCAGAATGATATCTGCTTGAATCCAAGATAAACTATTCAACTCATAGTAATAGAACCATAGTGCTCCACCCATTAATGCCAAAGAGGCCAAAGCTGGTTAGTTCTATGAAGATCTACAACATCTCCTAGAAATAACACCAAAAAGATGTCATATTCATCACAGGCCATGAGAACGCTAAAACAGTAAATCACAATATAAGTTTGTCTTTGAAGTAAAAAAATGAAGTAAGGAAGATAAGTTTTGTTCAGAAAATTCACTAGTAATAATATCTTTTTTCAACAACCCCCCAAAAAGCAACTCTACACATGAACATCACCACATAATCAATGTGGAGATCAGATTGATTATATACTTTGCAGACAGAAGTAGAGAAGTTCTGTACAATCAGTTAAAACAAGACCTGGAGCTGACTATGGTTCAGATCATGAGCTTCTTATTGAAAAAATTAAACATAAATAGAAGAAAGTAGAAAGAATCATTAGATCATTTGATCAGAACCTATTTTGCATATTATGAATATGAAGTGGAAGAATAAATAGATTTAAAGTATTAGATCTGGTAGATAGAGTGTTTGAAGAGCTCTAGATAGAGGTTTACAACATTGTACAGGAGGTAGCAATAAAAAAATATTCCAAAGATAAAGAAGAACATGAAAGCAAAATGGTTTCTTAATGAGGATTTACACATGGCTTAACACAAAAAGGAAAGTGAAAGATAAAAGAGAAAGGGAAAGATATGGTTAAAGGAATGCAGAATTCCAAAGAACAGCAAGAAGAGATGAGAATGGTTTCTTAAATGAATAATGCAAAGAAATGGAAGCAAACAATAGAATGAGAAAGAAGAAAATTGGAAAATTTTCAGGAAAATTGGAGATGCCAAAGGAACATTTCCTACAAAAATGGGCATACTGAAAGATAAAACTTATATTTATTTAACAGAAGCAAAAGAAACTGAGAAGAAATGGCAAAAATACACAAGAAAACTATAAACACAATATATACACAATGGAGTGGTTATTGATTTAGAGCAAACCATCCTGGAGAAAGAAGTCAAGTGGGCTTTAGTAAGCACAGCTAACAATAAGTCTAGTGGAAGTGATGGAATCCCATGTAAGCTATTTAAAATCCTAAAAAAATAGCTGATAAAGAACTGCACTAATACATCAGCAAATTTGGAAAACTCAGCAGTGGCCATTGGATTTGAAAAGTCAATTTATGTCTCACTCCTAAGAAGGATATTGCCAAGGAATGTTCAAATCACTGAAATAATGTTTCCTTTTAACACGCCAGCAAGATTATAATTAAGATTCTGCAGTCCAGGCTTCAGCATTATGTGAACCACGAACTATCAAAATAGCAGGCTGGTTTTCAAAGAGCCAGAGGAATTAGAGACCAAATTTCCAATATTCATGAAAAAGCAAGACAGTTTCAGGAAAAACAAAACAAAATATCTATTGTGCCTTATTTATTACAATAAGTCTTTTATATGAATCAAGTGACAGGTCCTCAAAGAGATGGAAGTACCAAATCATTTTACTTGTATCCTAAAGAATCTGTATGTGGGCCAAGAAGCAATTGAACATGGAACAATTGATTGGTTTAATATTGGAAAAGGAATATCCAGAATGTATCATGTGAAATGCCAGGCTGGATGAATCAAAAAATGCAATTATAGTTACTGAAATAAAAATCTCACATATGCAGATAATATCCTTCTGATGGAAGAAAATAAAGGGGAATTAAGAAGCCTATTGATGAGGGTAAAAAAGGCTAGTATAAAAACTGGCTTGAAACTTAAACAAAACTCTAAGATCTTAGCAACTAGTCCTATTACTTCTTAACAAACAGAGGGAGAATAAATGGAAGCAGTGTCATATTTTATATTCTTGGGCTCAAAGATCACTGCAGAGGCTGAATCCATGAAATTAAAAGATGCTTGCTTCTTGAAATCTGTCAGAAATCTGAACAAAATACTAAAAAGCAGAGACATCACCTTGCTGATACAGGTTTATATAGTAAAAGCTATGTTTTTTTATGGCTACACATAAAAAGTTGAGTTGAACAATAAGGAAAACTAAGCACTACAGAATTGACTTTTGAGAGTCCCATGCATATCAAGGAGATCAAATCAGTCAATACTTAAATTAATTCTGGCTGTTCACTGGAAGATCAAATACTGAAGCTTAAATAATTTGGCCACACTGATATTGGGAGAGATTGAAGACAAAACAAAAAGAGGATGGCAGAAGATAAGATGGATAGTGCCAAGGAGACAATGAACACGTATCAGGACATTCTTCAAGAGGTGATCGAAGCTAGAATGGTCCATGGAGTCACAGAGTCAGCTATAACTAATCAATTAAACAACAACAAAGCCATAATATGCAATCTTTGTGACATATATATGTAATCTACTTAGAAAATAATTATGTAGGTTGTAGAACAGGTTATATATGTTACTTTAGTTTCCAATGAGTCTTGAATAATTTTGTTGAATAGATGTAAAATATATTGTTGTAAAAGAACTTTTCAGGTAATTTTAAGCTGCCAAACAAATGTTTTTTTTTTCATCATTCATAAACAATAAATTCAATGAGGACTCATATTCTCTATTTCTTACAGTGAATTGAGAAATAGTTAAGATGAAGTTCACTTTTGAAGGTTGCTTGTAAAAGCCTACTTATTTTCTTGTAAGATTCTAAGATGCCCTTTATTTCCGTATAAATTTTAGGATTGCAGATTTAGAGCTACAGTGGATTTTATAGGTCTTCTAGTAAAATACTTTCACAGATGAGGAAACTGAGACTCAAAAAAATATCATTTCATCAAGGTCTTATGGAAAAGTAATGGAAGAGACAGGATTTAAACACTCAAGTTTGATACTGAGCACTGTGAACATCATGTAAAAAATAAAACAAATAAATTTTCACTCATGTTTCTTACAGGCTTTGAATTATAATTTGAGATCTAAAAATCTTCCTGATTTCTCTTATTAATTCCAAATAAATGCTTACTACTCACTATTTTCCTATTCATTTGTGAAACACAATCACTTCTACTAAGGAGATATCCTTTTAGGGGGATAGAATCTTCTAAAGATTTTTTTTTTTTTGCTTTTTTTTTGCTGAGGCAATTGGGGTTAAGTGACTTGCCCAAGGTCATACAGCTAGGAAGTGGTAAGTGTTTGAGGTCAGATTTGAACGCAGGCCCTCCTGACTTCAGGGCTGGTGCTCTATCTACTGTGCCACCTAGTTGCCCCTAAAGATTTTTTTATAGTTGGAAGAAAAGATATATATGTTGGTAGTTTTTGATATCCTCATAGTCACTTTTTGTTTATTAAAAAAAAGGATTTTTCCCTATTTCTTTCTAGGCAGTTAAGGAGCACAGTGGATACAGTGATGAGACTGGGGCAGGAAGATTTGAGTTCACATCTGCCTTCAGATGCTTAATAGTTGTGCGATCCCAGAAAAGTTACATGGCCTCAGTTTCCTCAGTTGTAAAAGGAAAATAATAATAACATCTAACTCCAGGAGTTTTTTTGAGGTTCAAATAATAGTAATTGTGAAACTTTTACTAGTATTGGAAACAATTTAGGCTCTATATAAATGTTAGTTGTTATTATTCTCTCATGTTTTTGGAATCCTTCTCTCATATCCATACATACATCCTTCAGATATTTTGTATTTCAAACCCCTAAATTTCCTCATAGTTATATGAGTTCTAGCACACTTATTTCTATATACATGGCTTAATATGCCTTTGTTCTCCTTAAAGGAATTTCTATTTTTTATATAATTATATTTAGTAACATGATATTAGGGTTCAAGTATGATGGCTCTGCTGCAATTAATAAAGAAAACAGTTAAAATGTGGCTTTTTGAAAAAAATTTCCCATTACCTTTTTCTTTGTAGAAAAGACAGATTGAACCAAGTATAAATTGAAGATATCTTTGTTGGAAGTGATATCTTCATTTTAATACTTGAAAACAAGATTTCTTTAAACTGGTTTTCACTTCATTGCTTCTCTCTGCTTGTTGGGGTAATACTGTATAAAATTTTCTATAATTTGTAAGATTTTCCAAGTAAGCATATGCTAACCTAATATTGCTTTTCCCTTCTTTCTTTCCACTCTCCATTTGCCAAGAAATTCAGAAGTTTGTTAATTGACCTACTTTCTGGGTTCTTTGGGTCTTGTGGCAGTTAAGTTAAAATGCTTATACTTCTATATAAAATTATGATCTGTGTTGATGACATTTCTCTTATTTATTTCCTATTTTTGATGTTCAAGTACTTGTTCAAATCATTCATGGCAACCTTGTTATTATATACTATATTTTTCTTATTATTTTCCCCAAAATCTGAATTTAGCTCTTATAAGTCAATGACATGATTGTGCACAGATAATTGACTCAGGGATTAATCTCACATTAGTAACAAGTGTTTTCCTCCATTTTTAGATTTCTCTTTTCAATTCATTGTGTTTTTTTTGTACTTATGATGCTCAATGCTTAGTAACTCTTTTTTGAATAAAGTGTTCATAATAGAGAAGCATAGGGCATCTATGCAAACTGTATTGAAGAAATATGTGTGATTGTATGGTTCAGGAAGAAGAAATTGGAGAGATAAGAGCTCAAATAATGAGTATATATATATATATATATAATTTAAAAATAACATTCTTTAAAGAAATAAATGCTGACAATTAACTAAAAAATAGTGCTCAAGGCTAGGTCATGCCATTTTTATACAAATGATGATAACCTCTAAATTAAATTACAGATTTAGTATTTTAGTAATCTATTAATGTAATATTCCAGGGTAGGCAAAATAATAGCCAGATATATTTAAGATAACAAAATGTCTTGAATTTCAAGGAAAATAATGAAAAAAGTTAGATTGAAGGTGAATATTTCTTGTAGACCTTACATTATAACAGAGTATTAATCATCAAAGCTAATTGACATTAATTAAAATAAGGAAAGTAGATGAATAGGACTAACTAGAAATAAGGAATTAGAAGCAACTGAACTCATCACCAAGTGTTAAATAGAGTTAAGGATGTAAATTACTTGGAGAACACCCCATTGACGAGAACTGCAGGGCAAAAGAGATGGTGGTTTGATAAAATTAGCTTTAGATGAACATCTTTATATATATATATATATACACCAGGTATATGGAACCTGAATAATAAAAAAGACATTATAACGGAAAATAATACTATATCAGATACTTTTCATAATAGTAGACTTTAGATGGTTTATGGGATAGAAGGCAGAACTTGGAATTAGGAAGACTGAGGTTAAATCCAAGGTCATGTGTTTAATAGCATTGTGACTCTGGAAAAGTCACTTAGATTCTGTTTGCCTCAATTTCTTCTACTGTGGAACATGATAGCATTGACCAAATTAGTTAATATTTGTCGGATGTTTGATACCTAGTAAAAACTAATTATTATTTTATACTATGGCCATTGGAAGAATAATAAATCAAACCAGGAACAAAAGTTGCTTTACAAGACACAGTAATTAATTATATTTCATGAAATCATAAAACTTTCAAACCAACTGAAATAGAATTGAATAGTATAATTGAAACATTTAGTTAGGCCAAATATATCTTAATAGAGTCTAATAGTAAAATACAAAGGAAACTAAACAGTTTTCAAAAGAAGAATTTTTTACTATTAACAATTTAATGAAATTTTATTTGAGTCAGAAATAATTAGAATCATGCAAATCAAAACAACTCTGAGGTTCTTCTCTCTAGCCAATGGTCAAAGATTACAAAAAGTGGAATAGTCAATTTTGGAGGTGTGTAGAAAGATAGGCAAGCAATCCATTTCTGGTGGAATTGTGATTTAGTCTGAACATTCTAGAAAGCAATTCAGAATTATGCTAAGAGAGTGCTTAAAACACGCATATTTTTGACCCAGAGGTTCTATTGCTAACCACATGTCCTAAGAGGATCAAAAATAAAAAGAAGCCCCTATGTGTCCAAATTATTTAAAGCAATACTTTCTTTTTTTTGAGGCAACAAAGACTTAAAAATAATCGATATGCACATTTTCTCCCTCACATTAGTTATGTAAAAAAAAGGGAAGAAAAATAAAGTGAAAATATACTTCAATCTACATTCAGAGTTCACCAGTTCTTTCTTTGGAGCTGAAAAGCATTTTTCATCATGAGCTTTTTGGAATTATCATATCAGTCAGTGTACTGGTCAGAGTAACTAAGTTTTTTAATGTCATTTGTCATTACAATATAGCTGTTACTGTTCAATCTGTTCTCCTACGTCTGCTTACTTCAATTTGCATCAGCTCAAATAAATAAATCTTCCCAGGTTTTTCTAAAACCATTCCCTTCATCATTTCTTTTAGTACAATAGTATTTCATCACAATTACTTCTCACAATTTGCTCAGCCATTCCTAACTGATGGATATCCTTAGTTTCCAATTCTTTGTTACAGCAAAAAGAGGTATTAATTTTTTTTGTATGTATTTGTCTTTTCCCTTCACTTTTTGAAATGCAGACATTGTAGTAGTTGGTATTGCTGGATCAAAGAGTATGCACAATTTTATAGACCTTTGGTCTATAAAATTCCAAATTGTTCTCCTGAATTGATGGACTGGTTTATAGCTTCACCAAGAGTGTATTTCTGTTACCTATTCTTCCATATCTCATATCTCCTTCAGCATTTGTCATTTTCCTTTTCTGTCATGTTAGCCAATCTGATGGATGTAATGTGTTATCTCAGAGTTGATTTAACTTGCAATATACATCTAACAATAATTAGATATTGATAAATTTCTACTATTGATGATTTAGAATATTTTAACTTTTATATGACTCTTGAAAATTTTTCTTTTAATCATTGTTCTGAGGTAATCCAGCAATTATTAAGTAATATAACCTCGATTTATTTTTAGGTCAGTTGTTTATTTCGATGAGATAGTTCATGTTTTCTATTTTTTATTAATTGAATTTTGTTTTATTGTTTCTTTGTGTCTTACGAAGTCATTAATTTACACTTGACAAAATCTAATTTTTAAAGGATAATTTTCTTCTGTAAAATTTTGTACCTTTTTTATCCAATTGCTAATCCTCTTTTTCAAATATTCTAACATCGCCACATTTTTTTTCAATTTTCTCTTATCTTTTTATTATATTTTTAGATTATTCCTTTTTTTGTATTTTTTAATCTCTTTCTTTAGTTCTGGTCACAATGTCCTTCTGGTCCATGTTCCGGTCCTTACTTAGGCAGGATTCCTGGTCACATGTGACTACAAATCATAATTATTTCTCTCTACCTCGGAACTGTGATATTACCCATTTCTGGGTAATGGTTAAAGGAACTGCCAAATGACACCTAGTCATGTATGAGTTTAAGTAAAAGGGTCCTCCACAATATATTTCTGAACAGGCATTTAGCTCCCTTTGTCTCCCTAGGCTTTGACTATTCCTGATGCTTTCATTGCTTTGTTCTGAGGCTTCCAGTCCACATATCTGATACTGCTTCTACTATTAAGTGCCCCTGGCCATTTGCCATGCCAGTGCTTGCAGACCTCTTTCTATCCTTTTATTCTGCCCTGGGTTGAAAAAATCAATCACTATAACTTTTTTTCTTAATCCTATTCAGAATTTGTTTTGATGTATTTTTAAAAAGTTAAGAAGATTGTGTTGGAAGAGTTTAGCAGAAATGCACAGTTCTTTTTTGCCATCTTTGCTCCTCCTACTTACTATATGGGAATTTATTAGGCAATAGCTAAAAGTTATGATTCATGAAGATTATGAAGCATTATGGTGTAAGAAACAATAAATGTGAATAACATAGAGAAGCAAGAGACTTATATGAATCAGTTCAAATAGAGGCAAGTAGAATCAAGAAAATCATTTTCATAATGATTATGATTTTGTAAATGAAAAGTAGTATTAAAAATGAAACTGAACTCTTTTTAATTACAATGGCTAAACTGGGTCCTGAAGAAAAGATATGAGAATGTCTGCTCCTTCCTTTTTTGTGCATAACACCAGAAAATGGATAATGAGATTTGGGAATTTTTTTTTTCACTTTCCCTCTAGTTGTTTGTGACAAAGGATGACTCTCTACAGGAGATAATCAATAACACTAAGAATTATTCGGAAAAAATTCTTGCAGAAAGTGAGATTTAAGCTGGGATTTAAAGAAAAGCAGAGAAACTAAAAGATGAAGAGACAGAACATTTTAAGTATTGGGAACAACTAGTGAAAATACCTAGAATTGGGAGACAGAGTTTTAAAGGAACAACAAAGAGGTCAGTTTCATTAGATCCCAGAATACTTGAGAGGAAATAAAGTATATAAAGATGAAAAAAATAAGAAAGAGGCTAAATTGAGAAAAGGCTTTACAAGCCAAACAGGGAATTTTATATCTGAGTTTGGAGGTGAAAGAAAGCTACTGAAGTTTATTGAGTGAAAGTGTGTGTGTGTGACAAGAATTTTAGCAAACAGTTTGGCTGTTAATTGGAGAATGGATTGGAGGGGAGAGAAACTTGAGGCAGGCAGAACATTGCAGCACTTCAGCCATGAGGAACTGAGAGCCT
>JAJPUD010001451.1:358465-404965 GCA_023553655.1 Myrmecobius fasciatus
TCCCCACCCTTCCCCTAGATGGCAGGAATTCCACTACATGTTAATTATGTTAAAATACTTGACAAATTGAATATATGTATACTTATTTCCATACTTATCATTGTTGTGCAAGAAAAATCATATCTACAAGAAAAAAAATCAGAAAAAGGAAACACAATGCAAGCAAACATCAATAGAGAGCATGAAAATGTTATGTTGTGGTCCACATTTCATATCCCTCTCTCAGGGTGTATATGGCTTTCTTCACTGAACAATTGGAACTGGTTTGAGACAATTCTTTGTTGCAGAGAGCCATGTCCATCAGAATTGATCATCATATAGTCTTGTTGTTGCTGTGTATAATGATCTCCTGGTTCTGCTCATTTCACTAAGCATCAGTCCATGCAAGTCTCTCCAGGCCTCTCTAAAATCATTCTGATGATTGTTTCTTACAGAACAATAATATTCCATAACATTCATATACCATAATTTATTCAACCATTCTCCAATTGATGGGCATCCACTCAGTTTCCAGTTTCTAGCCACTACAAAAAGGGCTGCCACAAACATTCTTGCACATGTGGGGCCCTTTCCTTCCTTTAAGATCCCTTTCGGATATAAGCCCAATAGAAACACTGTTTGGTCAAAGGGTATGCACAGTTTGATCACTTTTTGAGCATAGCTCCAAATTGCTCTCCAGAATGGTTGGATCCGTTCACAGCCAATATGTTTTCTCATGCCTGATATGTAAATCTCTTTTTAGCCTAATAGTTATAGAAGTAAGACAAATAAAGCAATTTTCCTGTGTCATGACACATATTTCAATCATGATGTGAAGCGAGACAATGAATTTTATTAATTAATGAGTGATATGGTCATACTTATGATTAATTTGACAGATGAATGATAGACTGGAGTGGAGAGAGAGTTATGTTAGGCAAACCAACAAAAAACGTATAGCAATTGTTCAAGCAAGAGAATTATGAGAGTTTTCACTGGGTGATAGGAATGTCAGAGGAGAGGGTGGCGTTTATATAAGATGTATAAAGATAAAATTGACATGGCTACAGATGGTCGTAGGGGTTGAGAGAGAAGTCAAGGATGGTACTTAGGCTTTAAACCTATACATTCCTGACTCTCTACTTATTGGAGAGGGAAGGCTGAGTAGTTTGTTTCTTGTTTCTCACTTTCCTTAGACATGTTTTTCTTAGACTATCCTAGTGGTGTAAAGGACATTGCTAAGGGTATTATGAACAGAACATGTGGTAGATTCTTTATATTTTGAAAGGGATTGACAATATGTGGACAGCAAGAGTATCTTCAGTGATTAAAAAAAGGCCAACTCTCCAATTCATTGGGCATAGCCTAAATAGTCAATGAATGGGAAAACTGGGATAGAATAAGAAAATAAGTTGTGACCTGCATGAACGAAGTGAATAATATTATCTACTTCAAAGTGCCACCTTATCTCGCCTGAAATTTGTCATTAAAAGTCACTTATAGGTTACAGAACACAAATATCAGCATTACCAGTATGTATGATTTTATCTTTTATATCACTGAAAAAAACTGAGGCCCTTTTCCTTGAGCACTCTTTACTTCTTAATTTCACACTTCAAATCACTTCTGTATGACATTTCTTCTCCAGTCTCCACACAATTCTGTCTCCCATGCCAGAAATGCTCTCCTTACTCAGTTCTGGTTTTTGGAACCCAGAGATTCTTTCGGCATTCAGTTCAAGTGCCAAGTTAAAGTAACTTTAAGAAGAAATCCTTAATGATTCCTCTAATTGTTATATTTGACTTCATTATGTACTGACATGTATATTTCTATGAACATCTTGAATTTTATTTTTTCAACATAATTTCCTTGAGGTTAGAGGCATTTCACTTTTTGCCTCTAAATACTAACAGAATAAGTGTGCTTTTTATTGATAGATTGTCACCATGAAAATAAACATTGATTGGCAAGATTAGAAGAAATCAGTGTGGGCAGAGCAAGAGAAACAAGATAAAAGGATGGATGTGATTTATGTCTTTTGTCTTTCGATTATATTGTTTATTTCCTATGGTAATTTGTTTTTTGAAAGATATCAACATATTTTCTATAGGCAAATGAATCATAAATTATATATTATCTCAGAGTTGCCCTACATACGCTCTCTTCTCTTCTATTACACATTGGTACTGTTGGTATCTGAATTTTCAGTGTTCCATGACTCATAGCACTATAATTTAACTGGCTGAGTAATGGTGATGCTTTTTCAGTCATACTTAAAAAAAGTTTGGAGTCATTGAAAATATTGTACAATTTCATTAAATGCAATTGAGTCTGTTTCATTCAGTATTGTACCTCTTTCTTTCAGATTATCTTCTATCTCCATCCATATCTGTATCTATCTTTCATGTAATTGGTTATTTACATGATCTCTTTCCAATTGAAATGTGAGCTCCATGGCATCAGAGACACTTTTTGCCTTTCTTTGAAATACCTTGCTTAGCACTTAGCAAGTTTTTTGATTAACTAGCCTTTGGCAATGATACACAGATAAACATTTGCATGTGTGTATGCATACACACATGCATAATACACACACACACACACACACACACACACACACATGCACACACCCAGGAACCTGATTGACTCAGAAAGAATGTAAATAGAAGTCATTTTTGTTCTGGTCAGAAATCCTGAAGGTCTTCTCCTTTCTGATTTATTCATTTATTTATTTAGATTTTTTTTTCACTAAGTGAACAAGAAGCCATTCTTTGTCTCAATTTCTATCAAGCCTTATGGGTATGGCCTTGATCAAACTGAGAACTGTTAAAGATCTTAGCTTAAAAAGACCAAAGTCTCACACTGCATGCAATGTCATCTCCAATTGTCCTGATCTATCTCTTGCCACTGGACCCAGATTGCTCTGGAGAGAAAAAGTGAAGCAGGTGACTTTACACAGCACTCCCTTACTTAAATCAATTCATTTCCAAGTCATGGCATTACATCACTGATATCATGTTTCTTTTAGAGAATGAAGGATAAATAACGATATATAATTTTGGCAAATAAACTAATATGTTTTTATAGAAATAAAAAATAGCAAAACAGGCAAAACAAAAAAAAAGTGATTTTTTTTTTATCTTCAGGGTACATTAGCTCTGTTCCTTGTAAGTAAGGAGAACAAATATTACTTCCCCTGTTGTGATGGCTTTGGAGATAGGAAGTTTTTGATCACCTGATGAATATAGAACTCTCAGCTAATTAGTCTCCCAGTAGGCAGAAGAAAAAGATCATTCAAAGGTAGGCTTTATCATGAAAGAGAGAAATGGTTCACCTGTACCTGCAAAGTCTATATTTGTGACTTCATCATTTACACACTTTATCCTGGTCATCCAGGTTTGAAACCTAGCTATCCTCATTTCCCTCAACCCTTCCCACATCCAAGTAGTTGACAAGCCATGTGTTTCTGCCTTTACAGTTTCTTTCATAAATCCCCTTCTTTCCTCTGGCATTGACACCACGTTGACATAAGTCCTCATCATCTTATGTCTACATTATTGTAATCGTTTGCTGATTGGTTTCCCTGCCTTAAGCCTGTTCACTCCTGTACATTCTCCACAGAGTTGTCAAATGGATCCATAAGTGTTACTATTCTCTTCCCTCCTCTCATTCAATAAATTAATTCAGAATTAAATCTGAAGCTAGAAACTGAGCTGAATAAGTTATAGTATATTAATGTAATGGGATACTATTGTTCTACAAGAAACGACCAGCAGGATGATTTCAGAGAGGCCTGGAGAGACTTGCATGAACTGATGCTGAGCAAAATGAGCAGAACCAGGAGATCATTATACAAGGCAACAATAATACTATATGATGATCAAATACAATGGACTCAGCTTTTTTGAACACTGATATGATTCAGGGCAATTCCAATGATGTGTGATGGAGAGAGCCATCTGCATTCAGAGAGAGGACTTTGGGAATTATGTTCATCTTTGTTGTTGTTTTTGCTACCTTTTTTTCTCATTTTTTCCTTTTTGATTTGTTTTTTTTTCTTGTGCAGCATGATAAATGTGGAAATAAGTTTAGAAGAACTGCACATGTTTAAATTACATTGTATTATTTGTTTTTCAGGAGAGGGGGAAGAAGAGAGGGAGAAAAATTTGGAACAAAAGATTTTGCAAGGATGAATGTTAAAAACTCTCTTTGCATGTATTTGGGAAAATAAAAAGCTATTAGTATAAAAAAGTTTAATCTAAAACCCTCTTGGTTTTTAAAGTTCTTTGCTATTTATCCCTCTCCAGTCATCTTAAACCTAACTCCTTTACATTATAATCAGATTTTTTTCCTATGCCTGTTATACTCTCTCTCCCCCTATCTACTTCCTGGTTCACCTGACTTTTTCAGGTTTTAGTGGAAGTTTCAGATTCTGAAAGAAGGCTTTCCTAATCCTTCTTAAATTTAATGCCTTCTCAGTGAGATTTTCTCCAATTTCTTCTGTACATATAATGATTGTATATAATTGCTTGCAGTTTGTCTCCCTCATTATTCTGTGAGCCCCTTATGAGCAGAGATGAGATTTTTGACTTTCTATTTATTTGTGTCCCCAATGCCCAATAAAGCATTTTACACAAAGTCAGCATTTAATCATGCTTATTGACTTGATTTCTTACCTTTTGTTTCATTCTCTGAAAAGCTGGGTGCTTAATTCTTCTTTAAATGTATTTTCTAAATTTTAGGGGAAATAGTGATAAAAAAGAAAGGAAAAAACCCAAATCAATTAAAGGGAAGAATGGTAACTAGAGGGGACTAGGGCAAGGAAATAGCAAAAAAGTAAAAGGACAGAAAAAGGGAAGAAATGGATAAAATGCCATAATTGCAGTAAAAGAGATTGCATTAGATATGTTGGAGACATTACTTTTTCTCAAGCTGAAATCCTACTTTTTTTCTATCAACATTTACATCTGAGATATTCTTATATAACCCAGTTTATAAAGTTCTCTCACTCAGAGAAATATAAAGTTGAAAGAAGAAATTGTATCAGCACAAGGAATGCTTCAGGCATATCTTCAGCTAGAAAAATAATGAAGAATGAAAGGGAATATATAAGTTAGGGTCCTATTAGGAGTGATAAAAGATAGTGGAAGAAGGAAAAAAAGAAAGCATCTTTTAAACTCCATTGGAGTCACCCTAGGAAGGCCAGGAACATGGGCAAATTGTGGTGATATTTCACAAACATCCAGGATCATAATTCAGTGCCCGAGAAAGATTTTTGTGCTTTCTCTCTAGTTAAGCCACTCATCAACTTTTCTTTAAAAGTTATAATAATAATATGTTCCACTGAAGATTTATATTCTGACAAATTAGAAGCAACTCCAAAGAAGCAAGTTGAAAAAACCTTTGGACTCTGTCACAGTAAGAATTAGAGACTACAGGACCAGAACCAGAGGATATAAATAGAAGGGTGCTAGGTTTTTTTTTCTTATAATTTTTTTTTGTCCAGATGACAAAGGCAAACCATACCTCTATGCTTTTCATTGGACTCATCCACTGTAATGTATTTCAGTACATCAGATTACATTTGAAAAACTCCTCAGCATCAATTAATTCTCTTCTTGCCTTTTTTTTTGGTCTGGTTTATCTCTCTTCTTTAAATTTCTTTAGCTGTTCCAAATTCAGTAACATGTTCTTCTTAGTTATAAGGTCAAATGTGATGAGTAGAAGCGACTGTAATAGTGGAACTTGAACCCAATAGGCTTCCATTTTAGTTACTTCTTTAGGGGTGGATTTTGCCTTAGAGGAGTGAAAGTGGGTTTGAATTCTGTCTTCTTAGTTCACTTTTAAAAATTGTTTTATTTTTTCTGGTTATACATGTATATTAACTTTTAAAATACACATTTCTGTATGAATCATGTTGCAAGAGACAAATCAGAAAAAAGGAAAAACAAAAAAAGTGAACATAGCATGTGTTGATTTATATTGTCTCCTTAGTTCTTTCTAATAGGCATTTCTAAAATCAGTTTGTTCACCAATTTTTATAAAATAATAATATTCCACTATCTTCATATGCCACAACTTTCTATCTCTTGGTGATGGACTTTATCAGTAATATATAGAAATGATGATGATTTGTGTGGTTTATTTTATATCCTGCAACTTTTTGAATTTTTTCATTATTTTTTCTAGTTCTATAAAAAATAATGTTTTGGCAGTTTGATTGGTATGGCACTGAACAAATAGACTAATTTAGAAAGTATTGCCATTTTTAATTGTATTAACTCTGCCTAGCCATGAACAGCTGATATTTTTCCAGCTGTTTAGATCTGACTTTATTTGTGTAAGAAGTGTTTTGTAATTGTGTTCATAAGGTTCTTGGATTTGTCTTGGCAGGTAGACCCCCCCCCCAAGTATTTTGTGTACCGTAATTTTAAGTGAAATTTCTTTTTATATCTATTACTGCTGGACTTTCTCAGTAATATAGATATATGTATATATATATATATATATGTATGTATATATATACATATATAAAATGCTGATGATTTATGTGGGTTTATTTTATATCCTGCAACTTTGCTAAAGCTGCTTTTGGATGATTTCCTAGGATTCTTTACGTATATCATTATATCATCTTCAAAGAGGGACAGTTTTATCTCCTCATTCCCTGTTCTGATTCCTTTAATTTTTTTTCTTTTCTTATTGTTAAATCCAACATTTCTAGTACATATTAAATGATAGTGGTTATAATAAGGCATCCTTGTTTCACCCCTGGTCTTATTGGGAATGTATCCAGCTTCTCTTATTCCAAAAATTCCAAAATTTGCTTGCTGTTGGTCTTAGTTAGAAACTGCTTATTATTTCAAGGAATGCTCCCTTTCTCCCTAAGTTCTTTAGCATGTTTTATAGAAATGGGTGTTGAATTTTGTCAAAAGTTTTTTTCTGTATCTATTGAGATTATCATACGATTTCTGTTGGTTTTGTTATTGATATGGTTGATTATGGTAATAGTTTTCCTGATATTGAACCAGCCCTGTATTCTTGGTATAAATACCATTTGACCATTGTGTATTGTCCTGCTGATAAGTTGCTGAAATCTCTTTGCTTATATTTTATTTAAAATTTTTGTATCAACATTCATTAGGGAGATTGGTCTGTAATTTTCTTTCTCTGTTTTGGCTCTTCCTGGTTTAGGTATCAGTACCATATTTGTGTCATAGAAGGAATTTGGCAGGACTCTTTTACCTATTTTTCCAGATAGTTTTCATAATGATATTAATTGCTCTTCATATGTTTGGTAACATTCATTTGTATCTGGCCCTGTAGATTTTTTCTTTGGGAATTCATTGATGGGTTGTTCAGTTTGTTTTTCAAGAATGGAGTTAGTTAAGCGATTTATTTCCTCTTCTGATAGTCTGGGCAATTTTTTTTTGTAAATAATCATCTATTTCAATTAGATTGTCATATTTCCTGGCATACAATTGAGAAAAATAAGTCCTAATTATTGTTTTAATTTATTTTTCATTGGTGGTAAATTCACCATTTTAATTTTTTATCCTGGTAATTTGGTTTTTTTTCTTTCTTTTTTTTCTAATCAAATAAACTAAAGGTTTATTTATTTTGTGGGCTTTTCATAAAACCAACTTATTAATTGGTTCAATAGTCTTTTTGGTTCCAATGTTATTAATCTCTCCTTTGTGTTTAAAATTTCTAATTTTGTATTTAATTGGTTTTTTAAATTTGTTCTTTTTCTTGCTTTTTTTAGTTGAATATTCAATTCATTGATTTCATCTTTTTCTATTTTATTCATGTAACTATTTAGAGATATAAAATAAGAATTCCTTTGGCTGCATCCTATAGGTTTTGGTATGTTGCCTCATTATTGTAATTCTCTTGGAAGAAATTATTGTTTTTGTGATTTGTTGTTTGACCCATTCATTCTTTAGATTTAGATTATTTAATTTTCAATTGATTTTTTGTTTATCTTTCCCTGGGCCTTTATTGAATACAATTTTTATTGCATTGTAGTCTAAAAATGAAGCAATTAGCATTTCTGCCTTTCTGCATTTTATTGTGAGAATTTTATGCCTTAATACATGATCAATTTTTGTATGGGTGCCATGTACTATTATGGAAAAGGTGTAATCCTTTCTGTTCCTATTCAGTGTCTGAAGAGATCTATCATATGTAAGTTTTCTAGGATTCTATTAGCCTCCTTAATTTCTTTCTTATTTATTTTGTAGTTAGAGTTGGCTAATTCTGAGAGGGGAAGGTCGAGATCCCCCACTGATATGGTCTTGCTATCTATCTCTTCCTGTAACTGGCTTAATAGTTTCTTTAAGAATCTGGAAGCTCCACTACTTGGTGCATATACATTTAGTATCATTACTCCTTCAATATTTATGGCACTCTTTAACAAGATGTAGTTTCTTTCTTTGTATCTTTTCATTAGATGTATTTTTACTTTTGCTTTATTTGAGATCAGAATTGCTCCTCTCTCTGCATTTCTTTACCTGTTCCCAATACAGGAACATTTGTCTTTCTTAGCCACAAGGCCAAATGAGATGAATAGAAGTGATTTGAACAGTGGAAACTGAACCCAGTAGCCCCAGATTTTATTTCTTTCTTTAGGGTTTGGATTTTTCCTCAGTGAAATGAAATTTCAAATTGCAGTAAGAATCATGTTTGAAACCTGCCTCATTGTTCCCTGGTTGTGTGACTATGACCAAATATTTGAAATCTCGTCTCAGTTTTTTCATTGTAAAATGAGAATTATGATACAATACTTCTTTTTTCTGTTTCAAGTAATATTTTCTTTTTCCATATACATGAAAAGGTAATTTTCAATATTCACCTTTGAAAAATGTTGTATTCCAAAATTTTCTCCTTCTCTCCTCTTTTCTCTTTCATAAACAGTAAGTAATCCTCAGATCTAAGGTAGCCAAGCACAATTCTTCTAAACATATTTTCATATCCGTCATGCTGTGCAAGAAAAATTAGATCAAAAAAGAAAAAAAAAACAAGAAAGAAAAAAAAGCCAGCAAGCAAAGAAACAACAAAAAGGTAAACATACTATTCTTTGATCCACATTCAGTCTCCATAGCTCTGGCTCTACCTGCAGATGGCACTTTGCATCACAAGTCTATTGAAACTGCCTTGAATCACTTCATTGAAAAGAGTCAAGTCAATAGAAGTTGATCATCACATAATATTGTATTACTATGTGCAATGTTCTCTTAGTTATGCTCACTTTACTTAGCACCAATTCATCTAGGTCTTTTCAAGCATTTCAATTCTGAAAGAACAATAATATTCCATTACATAACCTATTCAGCTACTCCCTAACTGAAGGGCATCTCACTCAATTTCTAGTTCCTTGCTACTACAAAAAGAGCTGCTACAAACATTTTTGTACATGTGGGTCCTTTTCTTTCTTTTATGATCTCTTTGGGATACAGAACCAGAAAAGACACCACTGGATAAAAGGGTATGTATGCAAAGTTTTATAGTGCTTTGGGCATAGTTCTAAATTGCTCTTCAGAATGGTTGGATCATTTTACAACTTCACCAACAAAACATTGATGTCCCAGTTTTATCACATCCCCTCTAACATTTTTCATTTTCTTTTCCTATCATCTTAGCCAATCTAAGAGGTGTGAAGTAGCACAGCAGAGTTCTCTTAATATATCTTTCTCCAATCAATAGTGACTTAGAGCATTTTTTCATATCACTAGAAATGGCTTTAATTATTTTTTGTCTGAAAATTGTTCATACACTTTGACTATTCATCAATTGGGCAATGAGAACCAAGTAAGGTTGTGGTGAGAAAACACTTTAAAAATCATAAATTAGTAGATTGCTCTTAGTCTAAGTGAAATAGCTTGGGGCTAGTCTATGGAAAGAGTACTAGATCTGAATTCAGAAAGTCTATGTTTCAAATCCAACTGTGCAACTTGATATTTTCAGAACTTTATAGAAGGTACTTCACCTGTTGAAAACCCAATTAATTTTCTCTTCTACTAACTGAGGGGGTTTGGTTTCGTCAGTTGTTTTTATGTGAAATTATTCACAGCACAATATTCTTTCTATAAGACATCACAGGATATTTGTGTGCAGTCATTTTGGTCACGTCCAACTCTTCATGATTCCATTTGGGGTTCTCTTGGCAAAGATACTGGAATGGTTTGCTTCTACCTTCTCCAGTTTATTTTACAAATAAACTGAGAGAAACAGGATTAAGTGATTTGCCCAGGGTCACACAGCTAGTAAGTGTCTGAGGCTAGGTTTGAACTCAGGAAGAGGAATTATCCTAACTCTAGACTAATACTCTATGCACTCCTCCCCATAATTGCACCTTACTAACATTTAAGTAGGCAATAAAAAAGCATTAGTATGCTAGTGGTTTCTACACTCTTTACTAGCTTTTGGATTCTGCCACCTCTTTTTTTTTTCCCCAGGCAGAAATTCTAAATTCTGACTTAGTTCCCTCAAAAGGAGACTACAAACCCAAGAAGGAACTCAAAACCCAGGCTATGTTTCCTCCAATAAACCCAAGTGCCAGAGAGTGAAGGTCTGGAGTCTTGATCCTCTCCTTGGTCATTAGATATGTGGATACTTCCTCCAGAAGTGATTTAATTCTGGCAATCTCAAGTATCATAATTGACCTGTTGGGGACAGATTGATTTTTGACTTAGAAAGGGATAGGGATATTTACAAAATTTTAGAGAGTTTACAATTCTATTCCATTCCTACCCTCTTTTATAAGAAAGGAAACAGGTATAGGGATTTCACAGCTAGTTAGTATGATACTTGCCACATAGTTGGAGGCAAAGGTAGGATATAATCTAGGTCTTCTGGTACTAGCTCTAGTATACTTTTAATGATAACATGATTTATCCACTTCTAGCTTTCATAAATCACACCATCTGGTTTACAATCTATTCTCAAAAGTTCTACTTATATCTTCTATGACTAGTTCTGAGTTTCTCCTATGACTATCAAATTTATAATGGACTCAAAATTTTCTGCTCTAGAGCCCATCTGAAGAAAAATAAAATTTCTGCTTCTTAAACCAAAGGAATTTTGGGGAAGAAGAAAATGCTGTCTCTTTCACATCCTCCATCCCTCAGGACTAGGCCAATAGGAAAAAAAAAAGAGTTCTTCATATCACTTCTCAGAAAGTTAGCAGACAATGGAAGGAACTTGCTACCAGCTTCATGAATGTTCTGGATCAACAATGGAGTTTGTTCCTTCACTCCTGAAATGAGCACTGTAACTTGCCCTCAAGAATTCCATCTATCACATAGCAATTTTGGAAAATCTCCAATTCCTGTTATTATGGTACATGCTATTGGTTTCTAATTAGTAGTTAGGTGGCTAACAGCCAGTATTTAGGCTGGCTTCCATTTCTATTCTCATTTCTTTACTATGATCCTAATTGAAAAGGCTAATAAATTAAGCAAATAAGCCCCTTTTCATGCTTTGCTTGGAGATTTTATTACCAAACTGATTCTTCTTCCTCCAACCTGCAATACCCTCTTCTCTTCTTTTATTCACCAGGAATTTCCTGATTTTAAGAAAAATAAAAGGAAACTAAGTGATATAGCCTTGAAGCCAAGGAGGACCTGAGTTCAAATCCAGACTCAGATTCTTAGTAGCTGTGTGATTTGGGCAAGTCACTTGAATCCAATTGTTCCTAGTAAAAGAAAAGTCCTCAAAGTACTCAAAATTTTCCCCAACTCGATTGCAGGAGTACAATTAAATCATTAATTCTCAAAGAGTTGTACAAATATCCATGGAGATCCTCTAGATCTTTTTTGCTTTTTTTTTTTGATGAGGCAATTGGGGTTAAGTGACTTGCCCAGGGTCACAAAGCTAGGGAATGTTAAGTGTCTGAGACCAGATTTGAACTCAGTTCCTCCTGACTTCAGGGCTGGTGCTCTATCCACTGCTCCACCTAGCTGCCCCCTCTAGATCTTTTTTAATGGGTTCTGTGAGGTCAAAACTATTTTCATAATAATTCTGAAATGTTTTAATTTCTAATGCAGCAAATTTCAATGAATGTAACCCACATAAACAAAAGTTCCTCAATAAACTTTTCTGAGTCCAAAAAGTTTGAGAACCACTGAATTAAATGAACAAATAATGAGCAAATAATCAGATTCATTTTAAAAATTATTTTGTTTGTGTGTGTGTGCTGTGTTGGATAAGACTTCATTAATACGGGATTGCTTTTGGAGAATGGAATGATAATAAATTGTAATCTCTATAATCTCAAATTACACATATTGCTGAGTGATTTGCATGTATTGTATTTGCATGATTGCATGTATCTCATTCAAGCAGCACAACTCTGAAAAATTGATAATAATATTATCACCTTCATTTTACAGATGAAGAGACTGAGTCTCAAAAAAGTGAAGTGGGTTGCCTATGGCAGCAGAGTTAGTAAGAGTCAGAGGTGAGGGGCAGCTAGGTAGCGTAGTGGATACAGCACCAGCCCTGAAGTCAGCAGGACCTGGGTTCAAATCTGGTCTCAGACACTTAACATTCCCTAGCTGTGTGACCCTGGGCAAGTCACTTAACCCCAATTGCCTCAGCAAAAAGCAAAAAAAAAAAAAAGAGTCAGAGGTGATTTTTCTAGGTCTTTCTAAATTCAAATATGTTATCCATAATGACAAGTGCTTGTTATTGCCAAGAAATTCAATGGTATTGGAAAAGGAAAGTGAAATTCCCAAGACAGACAAAGACCAAATGCAGAAGAAACAAAACTGCCACCAACTGAGGCATTTCACAATCTAAACAGGTCTGAGGTAGGGAGATTAATAAAAGAAACTGGGAGCATATGTTGTAATAAGGCATTGCTCTGACAATTCAGTCATCATGAAAGCTCCTCTGGGATTTATTGCTATTTTCTAAAATTTTCTGTTCCCAACTTTTCTGTCTTTCATTTCTGTTTTTATGAGCCTACTCTTTAATTCCTAAAATGCATTTTATTCAATTTTTTTGTTCATCTTGCCCCTTTGCCTCACATTCTTGAAGAAAGTCTAAAATTTTTAAAAGTTCTCTCCTTGGGCATCACCTCTGCTGTCAAGCTGCTCCATTACTCTATTCTCACCATGCTGAATGAGTGCCTTCTGAAGCAGCACCTGCCAGGGAACAACTGTTTTTGGAGATTTCAACTTGACATACAAGAAAACAGATTGAGCAGTAGGACTTTTTTGTAGGGCAAATTCAAGGAAGACCCAAAAAGTATAGACTGAGATTCAGTTACAGGAAATGGGGGCATTCCTCTTCCTTTTAGTTTTCCTTTCAGGATATTCCCACTTTCTTGTCTATCTTTTATGGGTATTTACAATGGAATTATGCCTAATACCTCTATCTTCCATGCCAACTTTCTTAATTATAAGTAATCCCCAAAGAACTGGACTGCAACCATCCTTAAAAGTGTGGCTATGTTAAAGCCCTTGGAAAGCCGAATCTGGCTACTTATTTTCTAAAGGAATATTTCTCTGAATCCACATTTATTGTCATCTATTACATAGAATCTTTAACTTAAAGGTTAAACCCAAATATTGGGTAGTATCTGCATTATGGAAACACAACAATCATCTTCATAAATAGGATTAAATTTGCTCTTTTCTGATTAAAGGTAATAGTTTAGTGAGGTTTTATGCATTGACAAAAACATATTTAAGCAACATCATAAGATTTTGTAAAATACATCATCTACATTAACATATATCTTATAACCATTTTGTGAAATTAACACCACCTATATAGCCTTATCTTCATATTAAAGAAGAGGAAATGGAAGCTTAGAGATGTTAGGTGACCTGCTATTCAGGATTATAGGGAAGATTTGAACTGTTCCTAATATCAAAGACAACTTTTAAGCCAACTTGTCATGCTGTTGCCTATACAGAATTATCAAAATGTTGACTTTTACTCTAAAATGGCTTCACTATATATTTATTCTAAAATATCTACTAAAAATGACCTTTGCTATAAAATGTCTTTAGTATATATATATTATATATATATATCTATATATCTGTGTATGCATATATGTATACACACACCTATCTATCTCTTTCTATATACATATATATATATGTATATATATATATATATGCAAATTAAGGTTCTTCAAATCTAGTTTGACATTGGAAAATTGCCCAGGTAATTTAGAAGATACTTGAATTGTGCAGAAAATGGTCTTAGCTTGCTTCGTCTTCTTAAAATCCCTTTATCAGGAAGGGTCAGAGTCTAGGGGGCTTCTATTTGTTTATACATTCCTTGACACAAGTTTCCTCTAGAATAGTTTTGTGTGTGTGTGTGTATGTGTGTGCACATGCACACATGCATGTATGCATGTCCTCATTACTATAAAAAGTGAAATATAAAAACTTAGATTAAGCTCATTAATGACCATAAATAAATGAACAGGCCATTGAATTGAAATGTGATTTTTTTTTCTAGTAATTTGGGTATGAAAATTTACTTAAACTGACAGATAAGTTTATAAGTTGATAATATAAGTTCAACAGTTTCCATTCATTTTCTGTATTTGTTCTCTTTTTGTACTCTCCTTAATGTTCTACCAAAAATATACAGCAATAGAGAGGTGTGACTATTACCCTTTAATGCATTTTTATTTTTCAAAGTTCTTTCTCATATTCTATCTGAGTCACCCTGAGGGGAAGGATCAAATAAGTATAATTGCCCTCTTTTAAATAATAACTCACATTTATATAGTACTCATAGAGTGTCTTGCACATAGTAGATGTAAAATATTTTTGTTGAAATGTATTGTTGCCTTATGGACAAGTGAGAGAGGCAGTATAAACTTTGTTATCTTCATTTTACTGAAAAGGAAATTGAGGCAAACAGAAGGCAACTGTCCAAGGTCATGCAGCTAATTAATGGAAACTCCAGGACTAGGTCCTGTCTCCTGCTTCCTGGTTCACCATTTTTTAACATGTAGGATTCCAGTCAGACAGGAATCTTTGATTGCCTGGAGACTGTATGAGTAGTAGAAATGAGCCATGCAGTGAGATTTTACTTCCATCAACAGAGAAAGATAAGAGAAAACTGCCTTTTTTCAGTGAAAGTTAGTCATCTCTCCTAGGTCTGCCATCACTTCTTAATAGATTTATACTTAAACTAGTAGATCATTTCTACAATGGCTGAGTCCCTGGAGATTTGGCAGAGATCTTGTTTTTGATTTTTAGCAAAGTACCATTTCAAGGACAATAGGCGGGACATTTCAATTTGGTGAAATCAAAGCTATTAGCCATTGAGTAAATCAGTATTTAAAAAACTCTCCTGAGAATGGCTAAAGAAGACTGATTTTCCAACTTTGTTATTCAAAATAATTTTTGTTTGTGGGAGATTATATTGCTGCTATTTTTGTGTTTGTATGCACAAATATAATGGATTGAGTGAAGAGAACAGAAATTTTCTACCTTGTAAAATTTGCTCAATGGGGAAAATTTGAGTAACAATACTCTTGTGATAGAGCTCTTTGCTAGAAGACCTCAAAAATATCATTACAAAAGTGAGGTTAATAACAAATAAGATCTACCCTAATATTAATAAGTAGGAAAATGGGCACAGAGAGTCTAAGGACCCTACCAAGATTAAAAAAAACTCAGGTATTTAAAAAGTTCATTTTTTCTGACTTTCAAGTCAGTTTACTTCAGTATGAATAAAACCTTTTCCTGAAGTGACTTAAGTTATTATGAGCATAAATTAAATCATAATTATTCACATATACATGATGATTTAAATTTTGCAAAACATTTCCATGACCAGCATCCTATAGTAAAATGAGTAATATAGGAAGATTATCATTTCCATTCAATAGAGGAAACTGAAGTTTAGAATGTTTAAATGATTTGTGTTAGACTACTCAGTTACCAAAGAACAGAATCAGATGTAAATTTAGATCTTCTGATTTCAAGTTGTTTTTCTATCATATCCTTCATGTCTCCCCTCAAGCAAATTTAAGGATTCACTTGGGTGAAAAAATTCAGTTTGGTCTTCAAAACCAATCAGATATAAGTGAACCACCATCTGAGATAGAACAAAGGGAAAACAATTTCAACACATTTGAACAAAGGTGAGAATCCTATACCCATGTGCAACAGAACTGATGGCTAGCCAGGGTTTGTTTTTAGAGCTCAGTCACTCCCTGATGAAGTCCGCAGGGTTCTATGATTGATTAATCAGAATGAATGTGTCAGACTTGACAGCTAGGAACATACTCCTTAAAACTTCCCCAGGAAGCTGTTCGGCTAAGGTGTCACAGTTAGCCAGCATGTGTTATGTATCATAATTTTCTTTGTAGCTAAATTCACAATTATTAAGAAATGGGATGGAATTAAGAGGACAGATTTTAGATGGTTAGTTCAATTCTTACATGGGTTTTTAGTTTTTCTTTTGGCTTCTCCTCCTCCCCATAATTCAAATTGACACTTACTTAAAAACAACAAATAAGGAAAAAAGCCAAATCAAAATAAATAAGGGCAAACATAATTCCCCTATGTCCCCCCAGTTTTTGTTTTTGAAAGGGGTATTATTTATGATGCTGTTTCCCCTACCATTGCCATTTTGAGCAGAAATGCTGAGGAATCCTAAGGAGGAAAAATTGCATTCACAAACCACCCAGACACTTTGGGGGACACTTGAAATGTGCAAGACGTGACCTCAGTTTGCTGTTACTTTTGATCTTTTTTTGCACAGGGGTCAGAGTGGAGGGAAATATCTTTGTTTGTTGATTCCTTGCCACAAGATCCATTTGGACTAGTTTTGGCCCTGTGGGTTTTTTCAGAAGAAAGAGAACCTGATTTTTTTGTTCAAAGAAATTTCATATACCCTTGGATACACTTCAGATAAGCACAACCCTAACCTGAGGAGCTTTTGATGTTTGCTCGTTAGTCCACTCAAAAGGAAAAATGAACAAGGGGAAAAAAGGCATTTCCATACAAAATTAGGCTATTATCACCTCACAGTCATGATATATTGGCAATCATGTCTCTGGCAAATTCCAGGTCTTCAGTCTGGGTGAGTGACTCCTTCAGATGTGTTTGCTGTTCCTGTACGAGAATTGGGAGGATACCGACTTTACCCTGTATAATGAAAGCACCATTGTAGAAGGACCTTTGATAATTCAATTTAAAAGCCTTTTAAAACCCAGCACCTCCACTTCTAATTGCCAGGCAAGACATTACCATCAGAGGACCAGACGGCTCTTTAAAAGGTTTTCAAATGATGGTCTGAAGAAATAAAACCCTGTCATCTGAAAGCATTTTTTTTTTCAGCTTTTCCTCCTTCCAAATGTACTCTTCCTTCATATGCTAGAGGCAGGTTCTGGGCTTTGCCTATAAGAAGTCAGTTGAATGGTTGGTGAGTTTTTGCTGTTAGAGTAAAAGCAATGAGGTCCTTTTCAGTATAGTGCAGAGCCCAAATTAAGGTGACTGGAAATTGTCCTTGGACAAGAGAGAAGCAAAGACTAACGATCAGGGATTTGGAAAATATTCTGGGTTTAATTGAGTACTCTAAGCAGAACAGGAAGGCAGGTTGCTTCATTGGGGAATGGCTTACTTTTCTCCATCCCCTTCTCTGACTATTGGGATGATTGGTAAAAAATACTTAGTTCTTAAGCAAAAGGTGCCTTTATAAAGTACACGCAATGCTAATCTGTAGTTCTTCAAGAAAAAATGATAGTTTCAAAAAGCATGCCTTACTTTAAAAATTAATAAAAGATCACAGGAAAGTAAGAGTACTTATGGAGGATAGGAACAACAGCTGCAGAATTCAGTAGTCCTGACTTGTCACCTAAATACCTAAATGCAGACATTAAAAGATCCAGAGGGATTTGAAGCCTTTTATTTTCATCATTCACCAGTGATGGTGGTCATGCATGGTGGAGCAAGATGAAAAGCAGAAAAAAAATCTAATCTATCTTCCACATGACAATTCTTCGAATACTTTAAAAGTGATAGGCAACATTGCATAGTAGACAATGTGCTAATCTTGAAGCCCATAAGCCCAGGGTTCAATCACATCTCTTAGACTTATTAGATCCGGACCATGGATAAGACTTTATCTTTTCTGAGACTCATCTTCCATATCAGTAAGCATCCATCTCATAGAATTGTGAATTTCAAATGAAATTATGTATTTAAAACATATTTAAACCCCTATCATTATCATCACCATTGTCAATCACCATCATAATTCTCAATGTAAATAACTATAATGATTCCTCCCAAGCCTTCTTTTTCCAGGCTAAATATTCACCATTCTATCCAACCGTGTTTGCATAATATGATGGTAAATTTGCCCTAAAATTTGCTGCTTAAGATTTAGCACAATAATCTAGAAGAAGAGTTCTTAACTTTTGTGTGTCATCCACTTCTTAGGTAATTTAGTGAGGTGAGGTCTATGGACCCTGTTTTTGTAATAGTGTTTTACAGTAGATTAAACAAAATATATAGGCTCACCAAGGAAATCAATTATACTGTTATATATATACATATGTGTGTACATACACACACATATATGTACACACATATATACATATATATATATATATAAAGGCTCGAGACCTCAGGGTAAGAACTCCTCCTCTGGAAGTTTTTGGTGGACCTTATTTTATATTAATACTACCAAAGCTAAGTGCTCTAATGATTCTGTGATTTCATTGATGTGGATATTCTCTCCATTAATTCAGATCACCATCTCTCTATGCCTTTCTGTCCTATGTTTCCAGTAAATTTATCTCCAAGAATCTATTCAGTATTTGTGTGTATGGAAAATGGACTATTAGTATGGACTATAGTATTATTTGGTGAATATTAATAAAGCAACTAGATTGCCATTGGTTATTCCTAGTTCATATTCTCTGACCAAATCATCTTTTTCTCCTTTTAATTATACATTTTTTTTGACATTTTTACACAGGCTTTCCTCTGTAATTTTTGTAATAAATTAGATCCTGCTCATTCTTATTATGCACCTCTCCATTGTCCTTTGGGAATCTTAACTTCACTTCCTTAGAGATAATGTAATTCTATGACTCATAGTCATTCAACATCATTGGAACAATATTGATACTAAAAATGATGGGCCTCTGTTTCAGGGAAAAGATAGGTATTAAAATAATTGTTTTGTTTCCCAAAGGTGGTTTTCAATGTCAGTAGCTTCTCTGCATAGGGCAGGAGGCATTTGTTTTAATTGCATGCCATTCATATATTTTTCCTCATTTTTATTCTTTCATCTAGTTTGATATTTATTTATTTTTATATGTGTAATTACATAGAATATTTCCATATTAGTCATTTTGCACAAGAACCCTCAAATAAAAGAAAAAGAATGAAAGAAATTTAAAAAAAATAGCTTGCTTTAGTCTGTATTCAATGAATACCATTTTTTTTCTCTGGAGGTGGAAAGTATTCTTCATCAGTCTTTTGGAATTGTTTTGGATCGTTGTATTGCTGAGAATAGCTGTCATTCACAGTTCTTCAATAAACAATATCTTTGTTTTATATATATACATATATATATGTATATAATGTTCTCCTGCTTTTTTTCACTTCACTGTGCATCAGTTTATTTAACTTTTTCCAGGTAATCTGAAATCATCCTGTTTGTCACTTTTTTATGGCACAGTACAATCATTTACTACAACTTGTTTAGTCATTACCCAATTGAGGGCCATTCCTTTTGATTTCCAATTCTTAAGTACAATGAAGAGAGCTGCTATAAGTATTTTTTGTACGAATAGGTAGTTTCTTCTTTTTTTTGGATGTCTTTGGGATATAGATCCAGCAGTGATATTGTTGGGCTAAAGGGTAAGCACAGTCTCAAAACCTTTTCAGCTTAGTTCCAAATTGCTCCCCAAAATGGTTGGATCAGTTCATAAGTTCACCACTGGTGCATTAGTGTTCCAGTTTCTCCACATCCACTCCAACATTCAACATTCCCCCCCCTTTTTTGGCCATATTAGCCACTTTGATAGATTTGGGGTGGTATCTCATTTCTCTGATCAATAGTGATTTAGGGCATTTTTTTCATATTGACAACAAAGCTTTGACTTTGTCTGAAAACTGCCTGTTTATATATTTCAACCATTAATCAATTAGAGAATGATATATTTTTTTTATAAAATTGACTCCGTTTTCTATATTTAAAAATGAGTTCTTTAAAAGAGATACTTGTTGCAATTTTTCTGTTTCTGTATTCTTTATAATTTCAGTTAGATTGGTTCTGTGTGTGTAAAATCTTTGAAATTTTATATAACCAGAATTATCTGCTTTACATTTTGTAATGCTCTCTATATCTCTGTTAATCCTAAATTCTTCCCTTCCCCACAAATCTAAGATAAACTATTTTATACTCTATAATTGATATAATTCATATCAACCTTTATGGATACCCATCATGTATACATTTTGACTTAATCTTGAAATGCAGTTTGAGATAATGGCCTCTACCTAGTTTCTGTCATACTGAGTTCCAGTTTTCCCAAGTTTTTTTTTTTTCAATACTGAGATTTTATCCTAAAAGTTTGGAACTGGGTGTAACATACACTAGATTACTATGGTTATTTACTACTATGTTATTTGTACCTAATTTTTCTGTTGATTGACCGCTCTATTTCTTAAGAATTTCTTGTCAGTTATTTTTTAATTAGTGCTTTATAATATAGCAGGAGATCTGATAGACCATTTTATTTCACATTTTATTTTCACTGATTCCTTGACATCATTGAACTTTTTTTTTTTTCCAGATAGATTATGTTATTTTTTTCTATGTCGATTTGATATTTATTTTGATCTCTTCTCTGACCATTCATTGGTATAATTTTCTACAGATAGCAGACTATAGAATTACTTCCACATGAATTGTAGAAAATAATTTTTGAACTAATAAAATGTAAACAAGGACTATTTTATTCTTGCTTTTGTATGCTCAGCCACTCCATAGACCCTGGTGCATAGGTAACTAATTAATGCATGATTTTCATCATACTGTTCTCTTTTGATCCAAATCTTGCTTGTTTGACTATTCAATCATAATGTGTTTTATTGATTTTTACTTTGCAGATATACTCCAAGACTATCTTTGGGTCCTCTTCTTTCTCTCCTTAGTTTTTCTTTCTTGATAATCTCATCAGTTCCTATGAATTCAATTATTGCCTTTGCTTAGATGACTCCCAGATCTGTACATCCTGCTTTATGTTTTCTCCTGGACTCCAATTCCATATCACAGCTGCCTATTAGATATTTATAACTGGATATTGCACAGGCATTTGATGATTAAAATTTTGCTATTTTTCTTTTATTTCCTAAACTTACTCCTTATCACATTCTTTCTAAATTTCTTATTTACTTTGAGAGTACACCCATCTTTCTTATTCTTAGAGTTTACAACCTTGGAATTATTTTTAATACTCAACTCTTCCATTTCTAATCAGTTGCCACATCTTTTCAATTGTACTTCCATAACATCTTGCATCCATCTTCTTGCCTGGACTAATCCAATGATCTGTCTCTCAGTTCCCAGTTTCTCTTCTCTCAAAACCATTCTCCAAAAAGTTGCTAGAGTAATAATTATAAAACACAAGTGTCGTATATCATTTGCCTTCTCAAAAAGCTCCAGTGTTTCTGTTTCCTAAAAGAAAAAATATAAACTCCTCTATTTGGCATATGAAGTTCTTCTAAATCCAGTTCCAGCCTATCTTTATAGATTTATAATATATTGATCCCTTTTATGAACACTTTGGTTCAGCCAAATTAGATCCACTTGTTCTTGACAACATTCTGCAACATATCCTGGACTGAATGACCTTTACCATGCTTATTACTTTTTCTTGGATGCTTTCCATTTATCTTATGAGTGTTATCAGACTGGACTAAGGAAGGTGTAGGTTCAAATTCCACTTT
This sequence comes from Myrmecobius fasciatus, assembly GCA_023553655.1. Classification (NCBI taxonomy): domain Eukaryota; kingdom Metazoa; phylum Chordata; class Mammalia; order Dasyuromorphia; family Myrmecobiidae; genus Myrmecobius; species Myrmecobius fasciatus. The sequence continues at coordinate 380,398 of JAJPUD010001451.1, forward strand.
TGAAAAAACTCCCTAGGATTTTTCTACTAAATCATTAATGGGTTGTGATTTGTATTGGTGAAAGAAATTTCCTATAATCACACATTTATATGTATTAGTCATATGCCAGATTTCTCCAATATTTATGCTGTTTATGAAAGACTATAAATTATTAATGATTATCCTGCTTCAGAGAATTGCAATATCAAAAATATATTTTATAATTGTTTACATAATAATGCCTAATATGATGCTTTTATTCATAGTAGGTGATCAATAAAGTTTTTCTGAAGGCATTAATGAGTGAATGAATCAACTCTGGAGTTACCAAAGATTACTGTAGGATATTTCATGGAGAATAATGAAGTTGTTCAAAACCAGATTAATATATTTCTAGAGTTATTATGTGAAATGTAGAAATCTCTAAAAATTAAAGGTTTTCTTTCAATGACTTTCATATTACTTCTGAATATTCACTAGCAGTATAGTTGTGGGAATAATTTTTATTTATTCCATCTTATTCCAAAGGAGATCTAATTTTAAATTTCTGCATATAAAATGATTGTTATGTGGTCTTTCACAGACCGCTCTATATCTGTCATTGGATAAGTTACCTCACATCATTTAGTCCAACATCTGGGACTTAATGTTAGAATAGCTCAAGAACTCCTGGAGGTCATGGACTCCTCTTAGTGTGGCACAGTACAGGCTCTCAGTACACATTAGAGAAAAGACTTGGCAAATTCTGGGGAGCTGTTTGAGTAAAGTGGACACTGCTGCTTTGGGTCTTGACCAAATAGTATCTTTAATTCACCAATTCAGTATTATTCTGCTGGAGATGAAATAGATCTTTGAAGACCAAAATGGCTTGATCACTCTAGGTTTGATTAAAGACCTTTTTTTTTTTTTTTAAAAAAAATCAAAAAGCAGATTTGATTCTCTCCCATAATAAATCCAGAAAGAAATGCATTTCATGGATTATTATTTTCAAAATTAAAAAATGTATAAAATGTTTGCTTTGCAGGTAGGTTAGAAAGGGAACTGAGAAATGACAGACCATTTATTGTCCTTTTGACCTTTTTGTATTATCCCATTTATTAAACTCTACAATGGACAATTGTAGAAATTACTTCTGACTTCAAGAAAAGCAAAATCACAGAGTTGATTGCAGCCTCAAAAGTCATCTAGTACCATAGTAGGTGAAATTCCCATTAGAAATCTAAAAAGAAGACTTTCAGTAATTTATTACCCAAGAACCTCCTGGGGGAAGCTATTCTACTTTTGGGTGACTCTCTTTATGAGAAAGTGTGCTTCTGTCAACAAGTTTTTATCAAGAACTTACCCTGTTCTAGGTACTATTCTAAGTTCTAGAGATATGAAAAATGAGAAAAGCAAACACATTGTCCCTGATCTTAAAGAGCTCAGTATTTATTAGGATAGACAACACAAAGATCAATGTTATCAAACCCAAGTAGAAAAGTGGGCTACCAAACCATAATAAAGATCCCTAATTGCTGCATATTAACATAGAGTACCATACATAGTCAACATATTAAAATCAGATAGAAACTAGATTCTACTCTGATTTGAACTATATTTGAGGGTAAACTATGTATGAGTCATAGGTTTGACACCTCTGATGTAAATAGTTAAGTAAATCCCCATTCAATCAGAAGAAGGTATTTAGCAATAGTTTCCACATTGGATTTACTTCTGCACTGTGGGATCAAGCAGAGTAGGTCTACCTATTTCCTGATGACAATTCAAATATTTGAAGGTAGAGCTTTGATCCTGCTTCTCCAGAACTCCTTTAAACTCATGATTTTTTTTTCTCACACCATGTCTGTCATAGAAATGGAAATTAAGTTGAATTCCCTTATATTTGTCTTCTGGAATGTTGTGGCACTTATTCCCTGTTTCATACCACCTCTAGTCTGTCTAATTTCCAAAACAAGAAGGAAATAAAATGAAAAAAAAAGTTTTCAAGGGATGTCTTTTTGTACAATCAGAGAAAGATACTTGGAAGGGATCAGAGAGATTATTTCATCCAAACCATGTTACATATGAGGTAACTTTTTAAAGATTTTTTTAAAGAAAAATGATTTCTTAAGATTTGAATTTTGTCTTAAATTCTCATCCTTTAATCCCATTTCCTCCCCTAAGTCTTATCTGCTTTCTATGTTATGTTCTCTCATTAGACCATTACATTTTTGATAGTGGGAACTTTTTTCCTTTCTTTGTATCTCCAGAATTTAGCACATTATCTGGCATGTAGTAGACACTTTAAAAAGATATGAAAAACAAGAAAAGAAAGCACATTGTTCCTGGCCTTAAAAAACTCATTATTTATTAGTACAGGCAACACATAGATTAATGTTGTCAAACCCACATAGAAAAGTGGGCCACCAAACCATAATAAAGATCCCTAAATGTTGTAAAGATTGAATGTCTTTTTTAGAATTTGCAGTTTGACATTCCTATGTGTAGACCTTTGGGATCCAGTTCTTTCTGCTTTCAACTAGGATAGATGTCCATATGAATAAACATGCAGTTAAGGGGCATATAGGACTTATGAACCCAGTGATTCTTTACTTGCTCGAATATGTTCCATGTATACTTTTAGATCATTCATTCTTTCATTTATTTATTCACTCATCATTTACAAATACACAATATATATTTTAGATATTTGTCACTGAATTGATAACAATAGCTCATTCTATCTGATAATCTACTAAGTGTTAGGAGGCAGCTGAAAGCCAGCTGGCCATAGACCACGAAGATCTGGATTCAAATTCTGCCTGTGACACAAATTGGTTGTATGGCCTCTGACCAAACCATATCAACTTTGAATGATCAATACAACTCTCAAAGCCTGTAGATTGGCAAGCTACAGTAGTAGGTGAAATTTTCTTATTCAGTAGTGCTATTTTTCAAACCAGAGATCCAGTCCCCATTTAAGATGCTCATTATTCCAATAGAGGAGCAATCTAATTGGTATCACAGATCCTGCATTGACTATGAAACTTCCCAATTATATGACCTTGAACAAGTTATCTGATGAGTTTAACTCCTAGTTTCCTTATACATAAAATGGGAATGATAGCTTTGGAACCACTTAGATTATAGGGCTATTGGGAGGATCAAATAAGATAGTGTATACAAATTACTTTGAGAATCGTAAAGTACCATACAAATCACTATTAAACTGACTTATGGAATAAGGTCTGTGTACTCCCATCACTGCAGTCAGTAGAGTTTTAATAGCCAGTAGAAGAAAAAAAATATACTCAATAAACATTTTAAAAGCACCTACTACATGCAAGGAATGAATGACACAGTCTCTGACAGGCAGGCAAACAACTAAATTGAACAGTAGATGTTAAATTTTTTCTTTAAAGTTGATTTTTCATATACCTATTTTTTTCTTTTCTCAGTAGCCTGTAGTCTTTTGCTATTTTTTGCAAGATATTCCTCACAATAGTTTGAGTGAGATTATGCTATACAACAATAACAATAAAAAGGGCTTACATGCTAGGTCAAAGTCAAATATATTATATTGCAGTAATGTTGAGGATGTAGGAGAGTATTCTGGGAAGATGGTGACTTGGGTCAGAAAATTCCAAGCTCTCCAGATTTCCCATAAACAAAACAAAATTGTATCTCAGGGCGAACAAAGACCACTGAAAAAGGAATGAGACTTGGGACAGAAGAGGCATCCTCTGGGATCACCCCCCAACACCTGGGCTTAACAGGTGTGAAGTATAAACACCTCCAGGCTAGCTCCACAGAACCATCAAAGAAGAGTTCTGGGGCCAGCTGACTTTAGCTGGAGCCTCAGCCAGAGCCACAGGAACTTTCACCTTTTGAACAATAAGGGTTCTGAGTTCTGGAAGGCTGAGGGAACCCCTGCTTGGCTCCCTGTGCTGCAAAGATGCTGCCTTGTGAGGGCAGAAGCAGTGTGGCAGGATGCTGGGGGCCGTGGGCCCTTACAGGAGGGGGGAGCTTGTGGTATGGGGCTCCAGGTCAGGGGGAGAGCTGAAGGGAATCAAAGGCACCATCCTCCCCATCTCAGGATTAGAAGTGCTTACATTGCTAGTTCTCATTAAAAAAATGAATGGGCAAAAAAGAAAGAATCAATCATAGAAACTTATTACAGGAATAGGGAAGACTTGGGATCATCTTCAGAGGAGGAGAGTGAAGTAAAAAAAAATGTCTTCTACTTCATTTTTAAATTTTTATTTATTTATTTATTTTATTAAAGCTTTTTATTTGCAAAACACATGCATGGGTAATTTTTCAACACCGACCCTTGCAAAGTTTTCCGTTACAAATTCCCCACCCCTCCCCTAGATGGCAGGAAGTCCATTACATGTTAATTATGTTAAAATACTTGACAAATTGAATATGTATATACACATTTTTATAGTTATCTTGCTGTGAAAGAAAAGTCGGATCTACAAGGAAAAAAAATCTGAGAAGGGAAACATAATGCAAGCAAACATAAATTGAGAGCATGAAAATGTTATGTTGTGGTCCACATTTCACATCCCTCTCTCTGGGTGTATATGACTTTCTTCACTGCCCAATTGGAACTGGTTTGAATCATCTCATTGTTGAAGAGAGCCATGTCCATCAGAATTGATCATCATATAGTCTTGTTGTTGCGGTGTATAATGATCTCCTGGTTCTGCTCATTTCACTCATGCAAGTCTCTCCAGGTCTCTCTGAAATCATCCTGCTGGTCATTTCTCACAGAACAATAATATTCCATGACATTCATATACCATAATTTATTCAGCCACTCTCCAATTGATGGGCATCCCTTCAGTTTCCAGTTTCTAGCCACTACAAAAAGGGCTGCCACAAACATTCTTGCACATGTGGATCCCTTTCCCTCCTCTAAGATCTCGTTGGGATATAAGCCTAATAGAAACACTGCTGGGTCAAAGGGTATGCACAGTTTGATAACTTTTTCAGGTCTTCTACTTCAAAGAACAATATTAAATGATAACCTGTCCAGAAAGAATTTATAAAAAAAAGAAAAAAAAAAGCTCAAAAAAATCTTTAAAAATCAAGGGAGAGAGATTGAGGAAAAACTAAAAAAATAACTATCCAAGAAAAGAAAGAAGGACATGAAAAAAAAATGTTAGCCAACTAGAAAAAGTGATCCAAAAGAAAATAAAGAAAAAAAATGCTTTGAAAATTAGAACTGGACAAGGGGAAACCAGTGAGGCTATAACATATCAAGAAATAGCAAAACAAAATAAAAAGAAGGAAAAAAAGGAACAGAATATGAAACATCTTGAAAGAAGAGGTCAAGAAGAGAAAATACAAGAATAACTGGACTAAGAAAACTGTGACTGAATAAAAGAACCATGACATAATAATGCCAGAAATAATCAAAGAAGATTGTCCAGAAATGATAAAACACAAGAGAAAGATAGAAATAGAAAAAAAAATGACCAATCACTACCTCAAAGAGATTTTATATGGAAAATACATAGGATTATTACTGCTAAATTTTGATCAGATCAAAGAGAAACTTTGAAAAGAAGGAAACAAACCAAAAAAACCCCAACAATTCAAATATGCAGGATCTACAATTAGAATTATATAGGATTTATCAGCAGCTCCAATAAAAGACTGCATGTCCTGGAATAACATATATAGACAATAAAAAGAACTAGGCTTGCGGCTAAAAACATCATCTCTAGAAAAACTAGCCATAATATTGAGTGAAAAAATGAAGATTCATTGAAACTGCAGATTTTCAGAATTTTATCTCAACCATATATGAACTAAATAGAAAATCTAACATGTAAAAACCAACATATAAAATTAATTTTGAGGGATACAAAAAAATTGTTTGTATTTTACATATATGCCATGTGTTTAAGATTGACATTAGTAATTGGGCAGCTCAAAAGAAAGATTGGGACAGAAATGAGCATGATCTGACTCTAAAAAGTAAAACAGTCCAGGGAAAGGTAAAAATAGTAATTATGATATACGGATGAGGTGCAGAGGAAAAATAGACTAGGAGGCATTAGAGGGGGGAGAAAGGCTCATAGTTTTGAAAACTCACTCATAACATGCATCAAATAGTGAACAATACAAACATATATGTGTGTATTCAAATAATGGGTTAAAAAGGAGCAATACACACACACACACACACACACACACACACACATACACATAGACACATACCATGAAGGATATAGCACTCTTCTAAATGTATAAAGAAAGAAGCTGAGAGGGAATAGGATAAAATGATATATAGAAAGGTGTGTAGACTAATGGTGGTGGGACAAAATGTATAGATTAATGGGAAAGGGATAAAGAGGGAAGGAAAAGGTTAGGAGAGAAGACAAGGGAGGGATCCATGGGTGGGGAGCAGTTAAATGTTATCAAGGCAAGATTAGGAGTAGAATTAAAGTAGAAGAATTAGTAGGTATAGGAAATGAGATAAATACAAACACTGTAACAAGGATCAAGAGTAGAATTCATCAGAAAAAAAAGGACTAATAATCATTATCTCAAAGTCAAAGTTCAAGAGAGAAATCTACGTTATATATCAGCCATATAAATATTGTTTTAGATGCATGTCTACTTATGTGCAAATGCATATACATGTGTATTTGTTCATGTAACCATATATGTGAATATATGTATGTGAGTATATATGTATACATACGTATATATGTACACACATACATGCATGTAGGTATATATATATATATATATATATATATATATATATGGATACATAAATATGCCCATGCTTAACTGTGGCCTGCTTGGGTGAGGTGGTGGGAATGAAATGGGGGAAAAAAGAATAAAATAAAAACTACTCAGCAGAGAACAAAAGAATAATCTACAAGAAAGCAAAGAAGAGATGGACAGTCATGAATATATAAACTTTTCTATTATTATCTGTGTTTTCTTGAAATGGAAACAAATTGGATTTCCTATTTTGAATCCTCCCTGATGTTCTGCTAGGCATATGACAATATTTTGTTTTTCATTTCTCTTTCCTTATTTCTTTTCCTATTTTATTTTCTCTTAACTTGTATTTAGTTTTAAATAAATGAAAATAAAAGTAAATCTTGCTTACTTAATTATCTTATTAGAAGGCAAATATCAAGGCATTAACTTTCATTTATTGAGGGCAGTACATATGCAAGATCAGAATATATCAATTTGAACAAGTCAAAATCAGGGGTTTGAATTAGATAAACTTTAAGGAAACTTCTGCATCTGAATCTGTAATGTAGCTTACTGCTTTGGGAATCTGTGTCTGAAGATCTGCATTAGAGTCCTTTGATCTCAGTTTTCCTATATGAAATGAAGGGGTTGGAGTAGATGACATTTTCTTTCCTAAGATTCTATTTTATATGGTAGAGTAGGTGGGGTGTGTACTTGGCATCAAGAAAGACCTATATTCAAATTCTGCCTTTGTATTATAAAAGTAAACATGGGTTAGACACTTACACTAAGCCTCAGTTTTCCCATCTGTAAATGTGGATAACATTGCCTACAGTACTTAGCTCATATGGTTTTTGTGAGGTTCATATTCTTTTTCAAGAATTAAACTTCATATAAATATCAGTTATTATGTTAATCTGTGAATTATTAGATTACATATATGGGCATGGACATTTTGCCATGCTAGGTGACCTCTGGGTTTGGAATTGAAAGATCTGAGTTCAAATGTCACCTCTATCACTGACTTTCTTTATAATCTTGGGCAAGTTCCTTAATAGATTCAGGCCCAAATTTTCTCATCTAAAAATTTAAGGAGTTATACTAGATTGCCTCTGTATTTTCTTGTCCTAAGTCCTAAGACAGCCCATTGGAAATAATTCTACATGAGCAAGGATGATTTATTTGTAAAATCCATGTTAGAAAATTGTGGCACACTATGGCTTAGTATAAAAATCATAACCAATTTATTACATTGCCTACTAAGTGGAAATTACTGTGATAAATGTTGAGGAAGATGCAAAGATAAGCAAAATCTAGCCACTATCCTCAAGGAGCTTAGAATCTAATATACTTTTTTTTTGTTTGCCCTGGAAACTTAACTATACAAGGAAGTTCAAAATATAGTACAGTTTTAGGCATCAGTGTCTTGTAGGTATAACAAGACTGTTGGGACATCATATCTATAATAAAATTTTTACTGGAAAATGTATTCCAAGTCCCTAGAAATTAACCCATGAGTTTTTTTTCTTTTGAATCATTACTGTTTATAAATGATTTTGTTGGTCAGAAGGAAAAAAAAATACCAACCAAGGGATCATGAATTACTTTTATTTAGTTATGTTTTGAATACAACATCAAACTATTTTTGAGTGAGACTTGAAAATTTTAAAATATAGAATCTTTTAGAATTCCAATTAAAATTTTGGGTGAATGACTAGGAATGAAAAGAATGACTAGGAAATACCCCATTTATTTATAAGATTTGGAAAGATAGTATATCTGAAAAAAAGAAGTGAAAAATTCTGATTCAACGCAACTGGACAAATATGCATGCATGCATTCACACATATACACATATGTAAATCCATATGCATGAGTAAATATATATGTATACATGCAGGGTTTGCTACACTTAAAGCATTTTTCTGGATGAAAGAGGTTGCAAAGGAAAATAGATTCTAGGCTAGTCTCCAAAGGAGGCAATTACAAATGTACACAAATAACTGAAATGAATGGGATCACTGAAAAAAGGGACACCAAGTAGTGTATAATGAGACAGATGAGGGATCCCAGATAACTTAAGTGATAAGATCTTGGAAAAGTTCCTTCAGGAAGTGGTGAGTTGTAGCTCACAATTATATTTAATTTTGCATAATCATGGTTTTCCTTCAGAAGAACTACCTAATGGTGTGAGGTAATATTATTATACATGTAGAAACTGAGTCCAGATCATACATACATTGAGTAAGTAGCAGAACCAGAATCCAAAAACAAGTCTTTAAAAATGAAGTGCTCTTTTCACTAAATCATACCATTCGCTTATGCACAAAGGCTCCCTTGAAAACTAGCAGTGTTTCAAACTTTGCTGTTTTATTGTCCAATACTATATACTCATGTGTACACACAAACACACATGTACACACTTGTACACACACACACAGGTTCCTAAGAAGTGGGAAACTTCTATTTCCCCCTTGCTAAGGAGACTGCTCACATTACTAGAGGGAGTGATTCCACAGTTAAGCTCATCTCAAGATGTGTGAAATTCAGACAGAATGGATAAACTGTTTGATCAGTGTTGATTAGAAACACATCTTACTTGAAAAGAGCTGCCTCTTTGTCCTTCTGAACTCAAGCAATTGTCAGTCTCCCTGGAGTATCCTGTCTTTTAAATTGCACAGTGGCCTTGAGAATCTCAAAACAAAACTTAGGTTCTCCATTTGAACCATATTTAATTTTTTTTCTACAAATAGGAGAACAAAGAGCCACTAGAAATCTTATAGCTCAAATGGAACATGGAAACAACTACCCACTTTGTTTTCCCTTTCATACTTGAAAAGGTTTGAAATGTACATACATGCAGAAATGAAATGATAAGAATGAATTAATGTTAGTCAAGCTTTCACTAATTAAGGCTTTTGTATCACTGTTTTTTTGGTCATTTTGGAGATTGAATTGCATCATCCTTGTAGAAGGAAAGCTGATGTGTATTGAGACAGCTGATGGTGAGTGAATAGAGTCCTGAGTTTGGGATTAGGAAGACCTGAGTTGAAACCTGGGTTCAGACACTTACTAGTTATGTGACCCTGACCCAATCAATTTACCTCTGTATGCTTCAGTTAATTCAACTATAAAATGGGGGTAATAATAGCATCTACATTTCATGCTTGCCATAAAGATAACATTTGTAAAACAAAATCTAACAATAATTCTGATTCCTGGAAAATTGTAGGCACTACCTAAATGCTTATTCCCTTAGAGCAATGGAAATACAAAAGAGGAGCTTGTAATCTTTGATTATGGAATCAGTTTTTTTCAGAAACAAGGGTTGATGCTTCATCAGTGATATTAATAATGCCCTGAGTTGCAAGATGTTGGTTGGATTGAAGTGCCTTTGGTATTCCTTTCAAGGCTAACCAGAATCTCTTGAAAATTTATATATGAAAAACTTTCCAACAAAACTTTTTTGGAAATTCTCTCCTCTGTCTATCTTAGTAGAAGAAAGTAAAAACTAATGTGTCAAAGTCAACTTTCATATTCTGGATAGAAAGGACTTAAATGATTATCTATGTCAAACTATATTTAAAGAAGTCCCTTAATGACATCCTAGACAATCCTTATGATAATGTTTATCATCTCACTCTTCAAAATCTTCAGAAGTGGATAATCACTAGTTCTTGTTCCATTTGCTTTCACAGGTAGGAACTTTCACCTTACCCTGTGATGAAAACCTCTCTGAAACTTTTTTTTTTTTTTTTTTTTTTTTTTTGCTTTTTGCTGAGGCAAGTGGGGTTAAGTGACTTGCCCAGGGTCGCACAGCTAGGAAGTGTCTGAGACCAGATTTGAACTCAGGTCTTCCTGACTTCAGGGCTGGTGCTCTAACTACTGTGCCACCTAGCTGCCCCTTCTCTGAAACTTTTAACTAGTGTGATTAATTCTGTCCTCTAGTTCTAGGCAAAAAGAAGTTATGTTCAGCTTCTAGAGAGCATCCATCCAAGTATTCAAAGAAAACTGACAAGAAAAATTGTCTTTCCTTCTATAAAGTAAAATTTTTATTTTTCAACCAATCTTTTTAATGTAATTATTTCAAATCTCCTCAACAGATTCATAAACTCTTCACTACATACAAAGTCAAGATCAAGAAAGTATCTGTTAAATCTGCTAGTTCAATCATTCGATTTTATAGATAAGAAAGGTTAAACCCTTTCTCTAGAAATAAAAACTATTTCCCTAGTTAATATGCTGTAAATAGGGGGTAATTAACACAATCAGAATTGAAACTCAGTGCCCCCCCCAATATTTATATATTCCAGTTTGTAAGTTCTTTCTTACACATGGCACCCAGGATTGAATTAAATATTTAAGTTGAATTTTGACCAGTATAGTTCAGAAAAACAATCATTTCTCCCTTTCCAAATACTTCTATTAATATATTCTGTTTGTATTAGTTTTTTTTACTTCCTCATTATATTATTTATTAGTGCTAAATTCACTAAATTTCCCAAGCACTTTTTCACATTTTCCCCAAATTATCCTATAGTAATTGATTTTTTGACCTCAATTGTAGAAATTTACATTTACCTCTTAAATTTTTACTTATAAAAGTCTTAATTCAAGTTCTTATTGTGGAATGATTTATCCTGGATTTTTAAAGACTCTGGCAGATTCTACTATACCGGAAAAGCTTTAAGTGCAGTACAGTGAAAAATGTATCTACTTTTCAAGGATGGATCATATTAAGTTTGGGGAACCACAGCATTAATAGATGATAAATATTTTGGCAAATGGGTTCTTATTTGAATAGGAAAAAGTCGGTAGTAGGTCTCAATGCTCTACTATCTAAGTCAATAAATAGAATACAATGCATCATAGATTTTAAAACTATGTATCAGTCATACCTCTGTGGATTATAATAATATGTTGGAAAATGGACAGAAGTTGCTAAGAATGAAATAATTTTTATATCATTAATTTGACATTTATTTAAAGCATTAATTTAACTTTTGTTAATTTAATAGGTCAAATATAAGATATCCATACAATGTTAAACTAACTGATATAACAACTAGAAGGGCTGAATCACATCAATATTTATATTATCACAATAAATGAAGCCACAATGGGCAGGTAAGCACAATTTATCATGCTTCAGCTGAACTCATAAAAGTGGGGATAACAATTTTCCCCAACAATCATTTCAGCATCTGAAATGATAATAATGAAAATAAACTTGCCTAAGAGAGGAAAATAGAAAGGTTCAGTAACTTCATAGTTCTTATGGACAATGATACTGTGTTAAACAGTATGTATAAACACTGTTAGTGTTTAATATATAATCACTAAATGGAGTACCTAATGAAATTAAAAGAAAAGTTTCTGACATCAAATTACATGGAGAAATTCACAAGTAAATTATAATAGTTGAGGAACTCAGTGGGTCTACTTCAAATTTAGAGAAATACAAGAAAAAATAAAAGATTATCTTTATGGCTTAGGTGTCATAAGCATACATATCTATTAATTTGGGTACTTTATTTTTTAAAAAAAGTATTCACCCATTTCAAAACAGTTCTTAATAATTGCTTTAATTTCATCTTCATTGATAATGCATTCAACCTTTTCACTTTTGATACTAATAATTTGGTTTTCTTCTTTCTTTTTAATCAAATTAACCAATAGTTAATCTATTTTTTTTCATAAAATGAGTCCTCAGGTTTATTTATTAATTTGATAGTTTTATTACTTTCAAATTTATTTATCTCTACTTTCATTTTCACAATTTCCATTTTGGCACTTGATTGAGGAATTGAATTAGCTCTTTTTCTAGCTTTTAAAAAATTATTTGTATGCCCAATTCATTGATCTGCTCTTTATAATTTTCTTTAAGTACCGCTTTGTCTATATCCCAGAAAATATGGAATATGGTTTTATGGTTATCATTCTCTTTAAATTATTTATATGTTTCTATTTTTTATTATTCTTTAGGATCAGATTATTTTTATTTCCAATTAATTTTTATCCTTTTCCTAATTGAATGTAGTTGTTCTTAGATTATTGGTTGAAAAAAGTCCATACTATATTTCTACTTTTCTGAATTTGATTGAGAGATTGCTATGCCTTAATGCACGGTTAATTTCTGTGAAGGTTCCATTAAAGCTCAAAAATTGTATATTTCTTTCTATTTCCATTCAGTTTTTTTCCCCCAAGGTCTATCCATATCTAATTTTTCCAAGATTCTATTCATCTCTTTGACTTCTTTCTTATCTGTTTTATGATTATGTGCATCTATTCTGTGAAGGGACAATTGAGGTTTTCCATTAGTATTATTTTACAATTTCCTCCTTTAATTCTTTTTACTTTTCCTTTAAGAATTTCAATGCTATGACATTTGGGGCATATATGTTTATGATATTACTTCATTTCCTTAATTCGTTTTAGCAAGATTTAATATTCCTGATAATCCCTTTTATCTAGGTCTGTTTTTGCTTTTGCTTTGTCTGAGATCATGATTGCTTTTCTCTGACATCAGTTGAGGCACAATAGATTCTGCTCTAACCCTTCATTTTAACTCTATATGAGTCTGTTTCAATTGTTCATTGTCTTCAACATAGTGGAATCTGGTTTCTAATTCATTCTACCATCATCCATCATTTTCTTACCCTAATTCCTGATTTTGAACTTTATGCTAAAGGTGGACTCTGTTTCCAACTTGGTAGAGGGTGTAGGAAAAGGGGCTTTGTATCAAGCTTCAGTCTTTTTCACACTGATGTTTTCAGAGCTAGTTCTAGTGATTTGGAAGGTTTTCTTGGTTCCAGAATGGTGAAATCTGGGGAGAGATGTTATCACTTTTCTCCTGCACTCTAGTCCTTACCCAGAAAGGTCTCCTGAGCCCTTTGAATTGCAAATAATACTGTTCCTCAGGGAAAAAAAAATATGCTGCCCTTGAGAGTTTCCAGTCCTTTTTGACCAAAAAAACCTCTACTGTGGCCTTGAACAGTGACCCAGAAATGCATATAGGCAATGGAGTTGCCTATCAGTGTTTAGTCCTGGGTCCAGTGCTAGCACAAGGGCCTTTTATAATCTGACAAGTTCCCCCAAAGATGCTGCTGCTTGTTTCCACAGCTTAATCCCACCAATGTTGTTTTTAACTAATAGTATTTCATTCATATGTCAAACTTCACTTCTGTGTTATAGATCTCCCCTTCTGAGAGCTAAATGAACATCTCATTTTCACCTCTTGTAGTTCCATAATTCTATTTAAGGAGCTATTTTAATGTTGTTTGAGGGGAGTATTAAGACAGCTCAGCTGAGTACTTTCTCTACTTTACCATTTTCACTCTTCCCCCAAAAGATTTTTATAAAAAAATATAAAGATGTCATGAAAAGTGGGTATCTTGCAGTTATACTTCTATCAGGACCTCCCTTTTTTCCTTTATTAGTGGACAATGCCCTTGGCAATGTCATAGAGTCATGGCTTATCAACTGAACAGCCATTGCAGCTGATCTCTAGATGTATTTACATACAATTTATATTAATTACAGTGTACAGGTCTTTGATAATACATGGGGTATTATTTCCATTCTGAAAGCTATGAATTAAGTTACTCTTCTTTAAAACATTTATTCATTTCCTTTTTTCTCTGATTGATTGGAGTATTCATAGTTTTATTCTGCCCAAAGTAGTGGCTGTTAAAATTCACTGCTTGGGATGATGATTCTAAGAAGACAAAAATTGTCTTTTCTAACTGTGCTTTGTGAATTCTAAAATCATGTTAAAGAAGTTCTCAAGGATGTCTTCTACTTAACGTAAAAAGTTATTGGTTGATCATTGTAGCCTATTTTATGTTTTATGGAAAAGATGAAGTTGCTCAGTTATTATTTTATTTTAGAAATAAATTATTATTTTAACATTAAGAAATAAGGAAGTACCAGCTGTTTAGCAGCCTCATAAGTGTTCATAATGATCTTCCTTGAGTTTTCCAAACAGATGCTGAGGGCCCTACCTGTGAAGATAAGGATTTTCTGCAATATGACTTCTGAGAGAAGACAGATTCCATGTTGACTAACTCTACCACAATTTCTTTGAATTTAGGCAAATATATGCCACACAATTCATTTCAAAGCTGATTCATTTTATCTACTTGGCTTCTGTGCCAAATGTGAACATTAGGCCTCTTTAAAAAATGATGGGGGATAATAAATGCTTGAGGCATTTGTTTTGCTGAAGTGAACTAACGATGGAGGAGCATATGGTGAAATATATTTTTAATTACTTTTCAACAATGTGAAATGTTTTTTTTCCTTATTTTCATATTTAATGTTCGTGATCCAGCTTGCTCAGAAGGAACATGCCACTTTGCAGAAAACACATGAATAATTTTATGGGCAACATAGATCATTCCATGTCAGCAACATTTTTACTACAGGAGCTTTTGGACTTCCTTTATGGTGCTTTAGGGTTGCAAAGAAAATGCTTTTTCTTCTCTTTTCCATCTCTTGCCTCTCACCCTCCCCCATCTATGTCTATCCTGAGATTTTAGCTACCAAAATCTTTGATTTTTTTTATAAGTGAGTATGTAGAAAATGACATGGACTTTTGTCTTTGCAGATCAGACAAAGCTAAATCATTGATACGAAGCATAATGTCCCACCTCAGATACCTCAAGCATAGTGGATGGAATGCTCATTTTGAAGTCATCAATATGTGGGTTCATATCTTACCTAAGATCTAAGCTTCTTAAACTGTGGCTCATGTTTTCCTGTGGGGTCTTATAACTGAATGTGTGGTCACAAAATTATGATTTATTATCAATAAATATTCGATTTGTATAGATTTTATACACTTATGTATCTGAGATCATGTAAAAATTTCTTCAGTGCAGAGGGGTCTTAAATGGAAAAAGGGGCTTTTTAAGAAGCCCTGCCTTATATAATTACTATATGGTTAAGACACATAGCCTCTCCTGCAGATCTTATTTCTCACAGGGCCCTTAAATGGAAAAAAATGTATAGGGCTTTGTTAATTTAAATTACAATATCAATATAAGCTATGGGTATGAGGTAGTAGATAGAGTGATGGACCTGAATTTGGGAAGAAATAGATTTGAACTTTACTTCAAGTGTCAAATATATGAGCTTGGTCAAATCCTTTAACAGATCTAGAGTTCAGTTTCTTTAACTATAAAATGAAGGAGTTGGTTTCAGTTCCTTTTAAGGTCTTTTCCATTTCATATATCTATGATTATTACATTTGGATGATATTTCAATATAAAAGGAGAACCCATTTAGCTTTATGAGTTAGATATTGAATCTTTTTATAGTTTAGGTTCTTAGTATTAAGCAACATGATCAGGGTCACTGAGCTCATAAATATTAGAAACTGGCATTCAAATTCTGATCTTTCAACATAAAGATGAGTGTTCACATTTTGATTCAATTCAGTTCTATCAGTGTATAGTACATACTTGCTATATACAGCACAAAAATTGTTTTTGTTTGTTTTTTGTTCCCTGTAATCAAGGAATTATTTTATTTGGTAATATGTCTCTTCCCACTTATGCCTTATTTGCCTTTCAGTGTCACTAGGACAATTAGTTTCTTTGTTTCTAATTAGCTATTAGAATGATGCTGTCAGAGATATGGTGACAGAAGGGGCTTTAGAACTCATCTAGTCCATTTTATATATGATGAAACTGAAATCTTGAAATGTTAAAAGACTTGTGTAAAGTCACAAATGTAGTAAACCTCAGAGGCAAGATGTCATCCCAGGTCCTCTTGCTCCAGAGCCAGTGCTCTTTTTATTGGACCGTGCTGTCTTCCCTTGGCTTTCCCCCCACCTTGTGTTATGTTCTTCATGATTATTATGTAATTATGGTGCAATTCTTCATAAGTACTTAAAAATCAAACAGCATTAACAAGTAAAAAGGATATAGTGCATGAAATCTTTCCCTTCCTTTTCTTCATCTTTAACACAGAGATCTGATTTTCAGAATATGTTAATTCTCACCCAGTTGCTCTGGAAGCTGCAGTATTGCCTTATCAATAATCCAGTCTTCTTGCCTTTCCCTGCCTCAATATTAAGAGAAACATAACACAGTATAGCTAAGTGGCTGTTATTTATCTTCCTGTTTACTGCTGCCTTGTTAGTGTCCCCTTGTTTCCAGGGAATGAAAATTGCTCATTATCAGAGATAATGAAGGAAAATGATGTCATCTATAATTGTTAGCTCAGGGTACTTGCTGTCCCCTATTAATGGAAAAGTGGGTAGCATAAACAGAGGACAGACCAGAGCAGGATCCATCTAAATGTTCAAGCCATATGTTGGAGCAGATTCATGTGCCTGTAATTCAAAAAATACTATGGTTTTGTGGGTTTTGTGTATGTGCATCTGTGTGTGTGTGTGTGTGTGTGTGTGTGTGTGTGAGAGAGAGAGAGAGAGAGAGAGAGAGAGAGAGAGAGAGAGAGAGAGAGAGGAAGAGAGAGAGAGACAGAGAGAGAGAGAGAGAGAAAGGCAGACATATAGAGACAGAGAGAGGCAGATAGAGAGGCAGAGATACAGAGACACAGAGAGAGAGACAGAAAGAGAGAGAGAGGGAGGGAAGAGGGGGATGGAGGGGAAGGAAAAGGGGAGGGGAGGGACAGAGGGAGAGGGACAAAGAGAGAGACAGAGAAAGAGTGAGAGAGAGAGAGAGAGAAGCAGAGAGAGAGAGAGACAGAGACAGAGAGAGAGACAGAAACAGAGACAGAGAGACAGAGAGCAGAAAGACAGGAGAGAAACAGAAACAGAGAAGGAGGGAGCAAGACAGAGAAAGAGACTGAGAGATAGAGAATGGTAGAAATTGAGCAGGGAGAAAATGAGACAGAGAGAAGGATTCAAAAAAAAGAACAGGGAGATCAGAGGAACGCAAAGAAACAAACTGAAAGAATATATGCGAGACAAAGAGAAAGAGGCAGAGATGGAGACAGAAAAACAGGGAGCAGAGAGAGATGAGAATAAGATCTAGAGAGAGAAAGGGATAGGGAGAGCAGAGAGAGACACATACACAGATTATGACAGAGAAAAAAGAGAAAGATAGTGAGGGATAGCAAAAGAAAAAGTCATATAGAGACAGACATGAGTGTGAGGAAAAAAAGAGAAAAAAAACAGAGACAGAGGTTGGGAATGAATATGCTTGTGTGTGTATGTGTGTGTGTAACCTAGATTTAGGGTGGCAAGTCTCTGAATTGAGAGGCCATTCCTTAGATTTGAATGCAACTGAAAAAAAAACCACCTGGGGCTGTGAATCAAGAACAACTTGGTTGATGGATAAATAAAAGAAAAGCTGTTCATGTGAATGTAAAAGCACAGGGTAGCTTAAGTAAGGGGATATCTCACTATTCCAAACTCTTATACCTTCTCTTATTTCCTTTAACTAATCATATGTCAAGCAATCTGTTAGAGGAGAAGGCTTGTTTTAACCTCCTTTGCCTGATTCTGCTTGCTCTCAATAAAGCTGCTAAACGAGGTTCCCTCAGCTGATCTAAAAATCAAAACTACATAAACCTTAGTCACAGCTCACCTAACAAGCACTGTGCACTTGAAATTGAACACTGTCCAACTCACATTGGATAAGTTGCACCAGGCTACAGGTCACACTTTCTGGTGTCCAAGTATTTGATAAAAAGGAAGCATCCAAACAGAGAAAATCTACTTCGAGAATCCTGTGACAGGATATTAAAGTCATTCAACTAGGACATTTCCCCCCTAAACTCATGTTTGTACCTTAAAGGTTGAAAAATCAGTTTGCACCCAGCCTGCATTGAACATCAGGCATTTGAAAAAGTTTAGTTTTACTCCAGTTGGGATTTTGAGCTTCCTGTCTCTCTTATCTGCCAAGCAGTTAAAGTGACACCAAAGGCAGAATGCAATAACCCTAGAGGGACACTGGGACAAAAATGGAGAATAAACAACTGGCCCTAGTAAATGAGCAAAGTGGAGCTGAATTAAAAGGCTTGGGATCTGGTTTTCCTGAGGGGTGTGTGTGTGTGTGTGTGTGTGTGTGTGTTGAGAAAGAGATAAGACATGCAATTATGTATTTGCATAAATATACAAGGCATTATTATTGTTACATAAGAAGTATTTATTGTCTACTTGTGGGCATATATATGCAATTTTTTATTCCTCCTATAGTGTATGGTATAGTGAAATAATCATTAAATTTAGCATCAAAGCATCTATGTTCAAACCCTAGTTCTATTTGCTCCCTGTGTGAACTTGGACAAGTCATTTAACTTGTTTGAATATCTGTTTACCTGCAAAATGAAGGGGTTGGAGTAGATAAACTCTACTGCCACCTTAACTTTCAATCTATAACAGACTACCTAGCTCAGGGTTTCTTCTTTTTTTTTTTTTTTTAATGTCATGGACTGCATGGTGATATCTATGGAACTGCTCTCAAAATAATGTTTTTAAATGCATACAATAAATATACAATTACCCAAGAAACCAGTTATAATGAAACAGTGTTGTCAATATTTTTTCAGAAGTACATAGTCCCCTGCCCTATCTTAATATTTTTCCAAGGATGTGTCACATCAGGGAGATCTTTTGCATCCTTACCCTGATCTGCTTCTCCCATGCAGGCAAAAAGAATAATTCCCATTCTGGTTATATTAAGGTACAAGCTGGAAAACTAAGTCTCCTGAAGAGCCTTTCCTTTTCACAGTGGGTATCAATGACAGAACTCTCCAATGTCTGCTGGGCATTCATGTAGCACCTGTGTGCTAGTGGTTGCTATGGTTTTTCAGCCCCCACTTCCTGTGGCTGGGGCTCTATGCATGAGTTTGACATTATGTACACCTTTCATATCAATGCATTTGGAATGATTTGAGTGCCCTCTCTAAGGCTCTACAATGCACTTTACAACTTATGTGTAGTGCTTTCCTCAATACTTAAATAATTTGTGACAGTATCTGTCTCCTGTTCCAGGTGGCTCCTAGAAATATACAACTCAACAGCAGGTCTCTAAGGAATGACACTCCTGATGATCTTGAAATGTGATACCTGTCTGACAGGTAGGCGATACCATCTTGGTAGCTTATGGGTTATGTTGGAGTGGGTTAGATTACTCTGGAACAGAGAGAGCATTTGGTCAGTTGCCAAAGAGACATCAATGCATTCTCAAAACATGATCAAGAAGAACTTAACTTCATCTTCCTGCCCCTAGAATCACAAAATATATCTATAAAAATTGCTAAAGGAATAAATATGAATATGAAATAACATCATTTGTTGGTTTCTCTATTTTCAATAACACTTGGAGAAATAACTGAGTGCATGAAAAGAGCATTAGATTTGGGATTAGGAAAACTATGGGTTAGAGTTCCAGCTCAACAGTTTAGTTGTTACTTGACCCAGGCCAAATTCCTTAGCCTTAGTTTCTCCATCTATAAAATGGGCATGATAATGCTTGCAATGTCTTGTGAAAATAAAGGCAACAATTTGGTATTTTTTTAAAGTGCTATGCGAATTTTATTAAATTGTACTTAACATTCATATAATCCTCTCAGTTTTTACCCTTTTGAATATTCAGAATGACACTGTGAAGAAGGTAAAACATATAATTCCCATTTTTATAGATGAGAAAACTGATTTGCTGCTGAGTAAATTGTAGTTAGAATTTGAACTAAGGTCTTCCGACTATAAACCCCATGATATTCCCACTGGAAACTACTAACCCCTATTGGCTGCTAGACCTTTAAATGGAAAGTGTTGTTTAGGAGCAGGTTCTCATCTGTGATCTTATCTAATGTACTACTGTGAAAGAATACAAAGCATCCTGGTGATGGTTTATGTCTGAATGTGAAAGGAGGCCTTTCACCAGCAATTCTCTCAGGGTACCAAAGAGCATATGCCCTTGGTTTTTCATCTTTTGAACAAATCGACACTTTTTCATTTTCCTCCAGCTCAAATTGTGTTTTCCATATGGCTCTATTGTGCTATGTCAGGTCAGGCTGTGTGTAAGTCATCTTGCAAGATGCTGCTTAGTCATTATGTAAAGTGATTAATGGAGACTTCCTGCTACCTCACCTCACCAGAACTATAAAGAAAAAGGGAGAGGGATTGGATAGATCACACTGGAAATTACAGAGGGAAGAGAGGGTATTAGTAGCATCATAAATAAAGCTATGATTTAATTTACACAAACATAGTGTTTTACAACTCTATCCGGAGAAAAAGCACATAAACTGTGCTGAAATTTCTATCAGTTTAAATGGAGTTGTAATATGGCTGCTCTGCACCCTTTCTTTCAGGGTAAGCCTATTACAGACCCCTCCCTATTCCCTACCCCCACCCACCTATCAGAGCTCTTCAATACCCTGAGGGGGAGGGGCATTATCTCTTTGTCATTGATTTGAGCCACCTTCCTCTTTTGTTGCTGTTCAATCCTCTCTGACTCTCCAAGATCTCATTCTGGGGTGTTTTTGGCAAAGTGGTTTTCCATTTCCTTCTTCAGTTTATTTTTACAGATGAGGAACTGAGGCAAATAGAGTTATGTGATTTGCCTAGAGAAACACAGCTAGTAAGTGTCTGAGTTGGACTTGACCTCACTAAGGGGAGGTTTCCCATGTCAAACTCAGTGCTCTATCCACTTATACTTCCTTTAAGACTTCCCTTTCCTTTAAGACTTTAACTCAGCAGATCCCATTGCATCCAGGGCCATCTCCAGTCATCCCAATCTGTACCTTGTCACCAAACCCAGAAAGCTGTGAAGGAAAAAGTGAGCTTGGTGACTTTGCACAACCTACCCTCACTTAAGTCCAATTCTCTTACATGTTGTAGAATTATCTCCCTGATGTCATGTTCCTCTTTGAGAATGAAAGACAAACAGCATTTTAGGAGTTTAATTTAATTCTTGAACATAAGATTATTTTTTATTAAGGGAATTTTTTCAAATTTAAAGATTTAGTAAGAACCAACATACAGGGAACCAAGATGGCGGAGTGAAAAGGTGACTCTCTGCGTCCTCCTCCGATCTTCTCTCAAATGAACAATAAAATAAGCCTCTGAACTGATCTTCAAGTCAATGAATCCAGAAATATTTGGACACAGCTTGCTGATATCTCTGAAGAACTTCACATAAGGTTTGTCTAACTTGGACAGAGGGATAAACAGAGGACTCCAGTGTAGGCCGGAAGTGAGGGTGGGACTCAGCTCAGCGTGGCAGAAAGGCCAAACTCCAAATTCAAAACACCTGGAGTTTATCTGAGGCACTCTGGACGCTCTGCCCTGATTGGGGGCAGGTGTTCCGGCAGACTTGCTTCATTTAAGGAGTAATTCGGACTTAGTCCTACTCCCCACCGGCCCAGCACCTTAAGTTAATTCACAGAAGTGCCCCAGGGCAAAGATCTTCAGCTGCTATTTCAGCCGTCATTTTTCCCCCCCTACCTTAAAGAGATATCCATGCTGTCTAAAATAAATGAAGAAGCAAAAGAGATCTCTCACCATAGACAGCTTTTATCAAGACAAAGAAGCCATGACCCCAGATCTTGAGGTTCCTTTAGACAAAATTCCAGAAGAAGTTATTAAGGACCATCACTGGTCACTTTTTCAAAAGGCCTTTCTGGAAGATTGCATAAAGAACCTGAAAAGAGAGCTGGAGGATAAATGGGAAAATAAACTGAAATCAGTGCAAGAAAGATATGATGCCCTGCAAAAGAGATATGAAAAAGACACCAATTTATTGAAAAATAAAATTAGTGAAGTGGAAAAAGAGTGCAATGAACAAAAAAATTCAATTGGCCAGTTAGAAAAGGAGCTTAAAAAGGTAACTGAAGAAAACAACACTTTAACAATAAGAATTGAACAAATGCAAGTGAATGATTCAATAAGACTTCGAGAATCAGTCAAAAAAAAACAAAAAAATGAAAAATTAGAAGAAAATATGAAATATCTCCCAGGAAAAACAACTGACTTGGAAAATAGATCTAGGAGAGACAATCTAAGGATTATTCGACTTCCTGAAAGCCATGATGAAAAAAAAAAAATCTAAACACTATCTTCCAGGAAATCCTGAAAGAAAACTGCCCTGAGATTGTAGAATCAGAAGGCAAAACCACCATTGAAAGAATTCACCGACCACCTCCTAAAAGAGACCCCAAAATTAAAACCCCAAGGAATATCATGGCTAAATTTCAGGACTATCACACCAAGGAAAAGATTCTGCTAGCAACTAGAAAGAAACAATTCAAATACCGAGGATCAATAATTAGAATTACACAAAATCTGTCAGCCTCCACATTGAAGGATCGTAGAGCTTGGAACCAGATATTCCCAAAGGCAAAGGAACGTGGATTACAGCCAAGAATAACCTATCCAGCTAGAATGAGCATTATCCTCCAGGGAAGAAGATGGTCATTCAATGATATAGGTGAATTTCACTTATTTCTAATGAAAAGACCAGATCTGAACAAAAAATTCAACATCCAAACACAGAACTCAAGAGATGCATAAAAAGGTAAAAAGGAAAGGACTCTTGAGAACTTTGTTTTTACTAGGGGGATACTTAAAGTTTGGGGGTATAATTAACTAGATATTACCTTGATAATATGAAAAAGAGAACTAGAGGGGGAAAGGTTGTCATACTGGGGAAAAGAGGGAAAATTGGTAAAATAAGATCTAAAAAAAAGGAGGTAAAAACAAGGTAAAATCTCTTGAAGATGCAAAGAAAACCTAATATAATTGAGAGAAAGAGGGGAGGGAGATGAGCATTGTGTAAATCTTACTCTCGTCAGGTTGGGCTCTCAAAGTGTATATCAGACACTTGATTTCACATAGAAACTTGTCTGTTGCTAGAGGGATGTGGGAAGGAAAGGAGGAAAAGAAAGGGATAAACTAATAGAAGGGAAAATAGAAGAATCAGGGGAAAGGAGTAAAAACAGGGGGAAGGGATCTAAAGGGTGGAGTATTGTTTGGGGGAGGGGGTCATCAAAATCAAATTACTGAGGAGGGGTGAAGGGAGAAAGGGGAAAGGAAAGGGGAAAACATAACTTGGGTAAATAAGATGGCAGGAAATAAAGAATTAGTTATTTTAACTGTGAATGTGAATGGGATGAACTCTCCCATAATGTGGAAGCGGATATCAGACTGGATTAAAAATCAGAATCCCACAATATGTTGTCTACAAGAAACACATCTAAAACATAGTGACACATATAGGATGAAGGTAAAAGGCTGGAGCAGAACCTATTATGCTTCAGGTGAACAAAAAGAAGCAGGGGTAGCAATCCTTATCTCAGATCAAGTAAAAGCTACGATAGATCTAATCAAAAGAGATAAAGAAGGAAACTATATTTTATTAAAGAGTACCATAGATAATGTAGCAATATCAATACTAAATATATACGCACCAAGTACAATAGCATCCAAATTCCTAGGGGAGAAATTAAGAGAGATGCAAGAAGAAATAGACAGCCAAACTATACTAGTGGGGGATCTCAACCTTGCTCTCTCAGAATTAGATAAATCAAACCACAAAATAAACAAGAAAGAAACTAGGGAGATAAACCAATTGTTAGAAAAGTTAGGTATGATAGATCTATGGAGAAAGTTGAATGGAGACAGTAAGGAGTTTACTTTTTTCTCAGCAGTCCATGGAACCTATACAAAAATTGACCATGTATTAGGGCATAAAAACCTCAAAATGAAATGCAGAGAGGCAGAAATAGTAAATGCATCTTTTTCAGATCATGATGCAATAAAAATCACATGTAATATAAGGCCAGGAGAAAATAAACCAAAAGTTATTTGGAAATTAAATAATCTAATCCTGAAGAATGAATGGGTGAAAGAGCAAATCATAGACACAATCAATAATTTCATCCAGGAGAATGACAATAA
>JAJPUD010001451.1:409965-430023 GCA_023553655.1 Myrmecobius fasciatus
TTATGGTATATGAATGTTATGGAATATTATTGCTCTGTAAGATACGACCAGCAGGACGATTTCAGAGAGGCCTGGAGAGACTCGCATGAACTGATGCTGAGTGAAATGAGCAGAACCAGGAGATCATCATGCACAGCAACAAGAGTATTACATGATAATCAATTCTGATGGTCATGGCTCTCTGCAATAAAGAATTGTCTCAATCAGTTCCAATTGTTCACTGAAGAAAACCATATACACCCAGAAAAAGGGACATGAAATATGGACCACAACGTAACATTTTCATGATCTCTATTGACATTTGCTTGCATTGTGTTGCCTTTCTCTGATTCTTTTTTTTTTTCTTGTAGACAGGATTTTTCTTGCACAACTTGTCAAGCATTTCAACATTATTAACATGTAGTGTACTTCCTGCCATCTAGGGGAGGGGAGGGAACTGGGGGTAAAAGTTGTAATGGAAAGCTTTGTAAAGATCAATGCTGGGGAACTACCCACACATATTTTATACAAATAAAAAGCTTTAATTAAAAAAAAAGAACCAACATACAAACAATTGCCCCCACATTTTAGTGATATAACATCCTCCTCTCCCCAGTCACTAAAGAAAAAGGAGAATTATGTTCACAGCTCAGTTTTTTACAGGATTTTTCCTGCCAATTTTAAGTCCAAAGTCCTTCTTGGCCAATATCCTGGTACTTTATCCCTCTGGCCATTTGTATTAGTCAAGCCATTTTACCTGTTTGAGTTTTTAAATTCCAGATCATCTTGGCTCCAGCTTTGGGAGGCCCAGGCTTTTTTCTTTCTTTTTTTTTTTTTTCAGGGTCACATGATCTAAAGCAGGTGAGAAGGGAATGACTGTGAGGCCTTCTTCCATTACTGCATAAGGTCATCTATCACTTTGCTCATCAGCCAGGTAGGTAAAGGGATTGCTGGTCACATAGACAATGGAAAAAGGCTTTTCTCAATAATATGGTAGGCTACTGATCGCAGTATATAATTCCTCAGTTTCCTGGAAAGCCACTGTATGTTCTATGGCATTTTAGGAGATTCAATCAAACTTCAAACTCACATTACATGGTCATTCTCTATCTCATATCTGAGGTCAGTTACTCTTGGAACATTTGCCATGTATGTAAAGTTATTATTCTGAGGGACAGTGAGGCAGAAAGTTAGGGGCTATATTAACTGCCTGCCCTCAGTGAAGTTTTAGCCAAGGCATGGGCTTCATGAGATGTTTCTAATTGACTAGAAGTATTCATCACCTTTCATTTAGACTACTCTAGTTCCCTCTTAGTCTCTTGTTTCAATCAGGTCTATGTGAATATGTCACTCCCATATTCAAGTTTCAGTGGGTCTATACTATTTACAGAACAAAATATCGAAGTCTCAGCCTGTTATTTAACACTGTTCACAATTTGTTCCCAGCTCAACTTGCTAGACTTAATTTCACATTGATGACTTTCATGTATTTTGCGTTTTAGCTAAACTCTTTTATTTCCTGTTCTTTAAATTCTGCATCTCATGTGTCTCTTCTGTGCCTTTTGTTGGGCTAAGCTGTCTTCCATATACGGACAAGACTCATTTTACACCTGTCTTTTAGAACCTAACTTCCCTCAGGGCATCCCAAGTGTCATCTTCTAATGGAAGACCTAGTTGGTTAGGTAATCTTGTCTCTCTCCTCAGATAGAATTCAAACTCCTCATTCTAGTAGGAACCATTGCAGTTTTAACATGGGCTGGCTTGGTATCTCCAGCACCTAATACAATCCACAAAGTGGACCCTTAATAAATCTTGATTTAGTTAAGTTGAATTGAATGAATAGGAGATTAGGGAAAGCAGATTTCAAAGGGTTCAAAGGAAAGAAAAGTAGGTTTTTCTGGACTAAAATACTTCAGGAGAAAAAAATCCAGGAGGAAAAGAATATGTTCAAAAATGCAATTCTAAAGAAACAAAGAAAACATTTCCCAAAAGAAAGAAACAATGTGATTTGCTTGAAGAGATCAATTGCAATAGGCAGCTAACCCACTAAGGAATCATTTTTAAAAGAAATGTCAAGAAGAAGGAAGTAAGGTGAAATGACAGAGGCCTGTGGCATGGTTTTGTTTTGTTTTTTTTTAAATGGCCAGGAATTCCAAATTTTGAGATGAACTGCTGAGAAAAACTAAGGGTCAACATTCTTTGCCTTCCCCCTATATCTTCCACAAAGAAATGAGGATTTTTAAAAGCTACATTGGGAGAAAAAGAAGACATAGCTGCTCTTTTTTTATTTTGCTTTTTTTTTCAGCTAAGGAAAAAAGCTATTTATGTTAGCAATAGCAGAAGAAAAGTGACAAATGGAATTGATTTTAAGTAAGGAGATAGTATTTTTTTGCCCTTGATGAATTCAAGTTAGTTGGTTCAGATGAACTACATTCTGTGAGCCTGAAAGAATTGATAGATGTGATTGTTGGGTCACTGTCAATGATATCTGAAAGACTATGAAAAACAAGACAGGTTCCATAATACTGAAATAGGCAAATATCACACCTTTCAAAAGAAAGAGAAAAACAAGGTAAGGGGCAAAATTAGATTGGATGCCAGAAAAAACTAAAAATTAGAACTGTGCAAAGTTGGGATAAGATTCTTCTAAAAAGGTGATGCTTCTCCCTAGTTGGGGGTTGTCAATTAGATAGTGATCACTTGCCAAATATATTATATTGGGAATTCTTTTTTGGATGTGGGTTGAACCAGATGTCTGCTGAGCTCCTTTCCAACTCTTAAATTATTTGATTCTGTGATGCCAGACAGCACAGCCTTAAAGATTTACAAGAAATTGGGGCTGTTTGATAGGAGTTTGCCTCATAAAATGTATTGGTGGTGGTGACTGCTTTTTTCTTAAAAGTTATTATAAAATAAAAAAGAGGAAGATTTCATTTCCAAATGGAGAGTAGTAAAAAATAAGTTCCATTAATCCACTGTACTGTCTTTTGTCTGAAAACAGGGTCTTCCACAATAGACACAAAACTCTGATAGAGTTTGAATGTTAAACTTTTCCTTCTGAAGCCCAACAGCTAGTGAGGCTCAGGAGTGAATGCAGTGGGAGTTCATCTTGGCATGGGATGCTAGAGGGTAAGAGAACATGTGGAAATTAGTGTACACAGTACAAGCAGTTGTAGGGCCACTGGGATGTGTCCTGGTTGTTTCTAAAGTTTACTAACAGAGGCAAGAAGAACTCTAGTGTTCTCTGACTCAGCTTAATT
The DNA here is from genome assembly GCA_023553655.1 of Myrmecobius fasciatus. Taxonomy (NCBI): domain Eukaryota; kingdom Metazoa; phylum Chordata; class Mammalia; order Dasyuromorphia; family Myrmecobiidae; genus Myrmecobius; species Myrmecobius fasciatus. The sequence goes on from JAJPUD010001451.1 coordinate 413,205, forward strand.
ACAAAATTGATGTGAGAAATATAAATGAGGGTAGCAGTGGGAAGAGTGAAATGTCTTCCAAAATAATAACTGACACTGGATTAAGGCTGTGACTTTGGATTCAAACAATAGATACCTGTCAGCCCTAGGACACTAGTCTTTGCCAGAGGGGAAAACCAACACAAAATACTATCATGACCAGAAAAAATACACAGTTATAACAAAGGCCAAAATAAAAGACTATCAATCTTACTGACAAAAGGTATGAATGCAAGAAGCAGAAATGAGAGCATATATTTAAAAGGGAAATGTAAAGAAGTATTTCATGAACCCGCTTGGCTACTTAATTAATTAACTGATTTATTGATTTACTTATGACTTGCTATTAAGTACAGCTATCCTCACTTTATGTTGTTAATTAGTTCTGCCAAAATACCTGGTTAGAGGAAAAGACATTTCAGGGGAGTAGGTTGGGGGAGGGAGCAGTTCATTCCATAGGAAGAAATATATTAAAGGGAGGATCTGTGGAATGTTGTTCTAGCAGGATTTTTAAAATTTCACCTGAGATTTATATGTTTTGAGTTAACAATATTGTTTTAAAATAATTTCATTTGAGTGAACTTATAAGGTTTACCTTGATATATATATATATATATATATGTATATGTGTATATACATATATACACATATACATATATATATGTGTGTGTGTGTGTGTGTGTGCATAATCAAACCAAGAAAGTAAGCATCAAGGTAAGTTGTAAAAGAAATTAGATATAAAGAATGAAAATCAAATATCAGACAGAGGCCCCTTACAGTTTTCATACAGTTTTTATACAATTCATACTGAGTGAATGAGACTGTATACTAATTATTATTAACTTATTGTATGGGAAAAATTCAAATTTTTGTGTACTCCTTTTTTTGCTCTTCAGTTTAGTTTTTTTTAAAATAGAAATTTGTATTTGTTCAGATACTGTTTTAATGTATAAACTATCCTCTATTTAAGAATAGAGGAGGACTGTCCAAGAAATGTTCTTCTATACTCCAGATTATCATGTATAATTAGGGAGGGAAGAAGAAGAAGAAAGAAAAAGGAGGAGAAGGAAGAGAAGAAGGAGGAGGAAAAGGAAAAGAAGGAGCAGGAGGAGGAGGTGGAGGAGAAGCAGAAACAGGAAGAGGAATTTACTTTTGGTGGGGAATAGAAGCTATTAATTTACCTTATAATAATAGTAGAGAATTCTTTTGTCTTCTTAAGGAATGTATCCAAGAGATAACAGAATCCCCTGTGATTTTTCAAAAATGGAACACTTCCTACCATTTCTGATGATTCATATGTGCATAAGTGATACTGCCAGGATGAAATTGTAAAGCATTACTAAAGTTTAAAAAATTTTAGGCAAGATATTAAAGCTCATTATGGCATTAAGGCAAGGTGATATTTTCACCATTAATAATGTTTGAATATAAGGACTGGAGAAGAGCAAAGCTAATTTATAAAATGAATGGTTAGCTAAAAAGATAAAGTGAAAGATGGACTTAAATTTCTGGACCATCATTTACATAGAGTAATGACAGGCTTCTGGCCAGATATGAAATTCATCTAACAAAGACTAAAGATGAATTTAACATATACCTCAAGATATATATAGACAGAGAGATGATAGATAGACAGACAGACAGACACATCAAAATGTTCATGGCAGCCCTTTTATGGAAAGCAAAAAAATGGAAAGAAAATGGGTACCCATAAACTTGGGAAAGGCTAAGCAAATGATAGTTCAGTAATATAAGGGAATCGTTCTCTGCTCTAACAAATGTTGAACATAAAGAATTCAGAGAAACATAAGAAAATAGGAACTTATGAAGAATAGATTTAGTAGAAATGGAAAAACATTAGAAATGACTAAAAACATAAACGGAAAGAACAAAAATGCAACTGAATGCTGCATGCAATACCTAGGATATATTCCTCTCAGTCTTTGTGTTCATGGAATAAATACCCCATCTTGAAAATATCATTTTGGTCTTAACATCTACTTAATAAAGTGTATCATATGGCCTCACTAATGTGTTTATAATTTCACTCACTGGGCAAAGGTCACAATCAGTTCAAACAAGGACATTTATTGAAATAGCACAATGAGAAAGTTAAGAGAACTTTCTACCATCAATAAATCGAGAACACTCCCAAAATATATTCACCATCAGTAAGGAGAATGGGTGCACATAAGGAATATATATGAGGGGCCCATATTGAAAGAATATGTGTGGAAGAGGAGCAACTGATATCTCTGATTTAATAACCAGTTTTGGGGGAAGTCATGGTTCTCATGAGGCCATTCTTTGTTTGGTGCTGCTTTAGCCCCTTCTAGTCTTGTGATGGCTGTAGTCTTCACTAGGCTGGGCCCATGATAATTATTGTGCCTACAGTCACCACCAGTTTGTTACTCTGATATTCTTTGGACATATTGAATGAAATGTACTGCTCTGCCTATTACTTCTCTGACAATCCCATTAGTCTTGTGAGCAGCATTGCTCCTGCTACTATCTTCTGGGCTCATCTTCCCAGGATACCCAAGTCATCTCAGCTTTGTTCTATTAGGGTGGAGAGGTTAAAACTTCTCCCTGAGAGAAGCAAAATGTTGGTAATTCTTTAACCACAGCTACCACAATAAATGAACAAAACAGAGTATCCCAAATCAGAGGAGATCTCTCCTTTTTGACCTACATGATTGGTTATAAATCGAATTCTATTAAAATTAAATTATCTAATTTAGATGATACCAAGAACTTTTCTGATTTAGCATATAAATGATTTTGAGTTAGAATGGAAGTAAACAAAATAAACAAGGTCAATCTTCTCCACCTATCCAGCCCACATTCCCATCTTAATTATGCAATATCTGTTAACAACAAAACCTGTTTTCTGTGGTGCTTAATTTTGTTAATAAAAAAGCCTCAGTCTCCCTATATAAGTAATTTTAAAGAATAAGTGTGGTTCTGGAGGTGGATTTCTTTGAAGAAATAGGAAACTCTGATGTGGATCATTGCATATTCAAATGAGTACTATTACAGATTGTTTATGTGTTGGTAAGTCTTATTAAAGGACCTTTCCTTTTTTTTGTGATTCTTTATAATAATATATAACATGTTGGGTAGAGAAGGAAGGATATATTCAGAAGCAAAGTTGATCTAAAAAACTAATAACATTAAAATATATATATATGTATGAATATTTACCTATTCATATCATTTGACTTAGATATATGGCCAAATATATCCCAAGGAGGTTAAAAACATAAATATTTCTTAGGCATAACATCACATTTTTATGGCAGCAAAAAATTGGAAATAAAATAACTATCCATGTATTGGAGGGGCATTTTAAAAATCATAGTAGATGAATGCAATGGCATATGATTCTACAATTTTTATGAAAATTCATAGAAATATGGGAATAATTATTAACCACTGCAGACTAAAGGAAGTAAAATGAAAACCCAACATGCTCAATAATTACAGCAATGTAATAGAAAGCATAATAAAAAGTAAAATTGAGGACATGACACCTTCTTCCATTTCAGAGGGCAAGAATTAAAGGTGTGAAATATTGTACATTCTTTCAGAAGTGGCTTGTATATTGTTTGTTTTTGCTTAAACAATACTTCTCCCTTTAAAAAAATGTTGGAACAGAGGGTTTGTTGTTTAGGGGAGGTGGTATGAGTGAATTATATTCAGAAATGAATGTGATGTAAAAATAAAGGCCATCAGTAATAGTAACAATAATAAAAGAATAAATTTGCTTAGTGTAATTCAAATCCAATCAAAAGATTTTAAACTGGAAAAAAAAGGGGGAAGGAGCAAACTATTTGCATATATCTACCAAGCTATAGTGAGAAGCTACAATGAAAAAAGAAGAAATATTGAAATAACCAGAAGTTCACAGGAGACAAAATTCAGCAAAGGAAAGACAACTAAACTGTGGCCTCAAGTGTCTATGTGTTGTTATTGTTAATATTCAGTTGTCCAGTTGTATGTGACTCTTTATGACCCCATGGAGCATATAGTCCAAGGGATTATCTTGTTTTAGATACTGAAATAATTGTCCATTTAGTGATTTGTTCAGGTTCACACAGCTAGTACATGTCTGAGACTGAATTTGAATACAGGTCTTCCTGAGTCCAGCCTAGTTAAAAGATCTTTCAACTTTTCCAACAAATGTCTATATAGAAATATATAAAGGCAAGATTAAAGATTAACTAGAGATTCTTAAAGGAAGGAAGTACTTCACCTGCTCCAGACTTTTACCTTTACTTTGTATGTGTCACTCTGCTTTAAATGTGTTTCTTGTAAACAACATATTATAGGATTCTGGCTTTTAATCCAGTATGATATGTCCTTCCACTTTATGGATGAGTTCACCCCATTCATATTTACAGTTAAAGCTACTCTGAATTTCCAGCCATCTTATTTACCCCAAATTATACTTTTCTTTTTCCTTTTTCCTTCTCCCTCCTCCCCCATATTTTATTTATGAGCACTATTTGCCTCAAGAAGTCCTCTCCCTTTATTGCCCCTTCCCCTTTCTTCTATTTCTGTTATCCCTTCTATTTAGTCTATCCCTTCCCTTTTCCCTTTTCCCCTCCTACTTTTCTGTAAGGTGAGAGAAATTTTTCTGTGAAAACAAATATGTCTAATATTTTATTTTTGAGCCAAATGTGATGAGAGTAAAATTCACACAATGTTCATCTCCCTCCCTTTTCCCCCTCAATTATAATAGGTTTTCTTTGCCTCTTCATGAGATGTAATTTCCCTCATTTTGCCTCCATTTTCCCCCTTTTCCAGTATGATCCACTTTCCACCTCTAGTTTCTTAATAAAATCAAATTATACATGCACTCTCTATGTATACTTATAACAGAAATACAGTTCTTAAGAGTTCTTTTCTTTTTATCTTTTTATGCTTCTCTTGAGTTCTGTATTTGGAGGTCAAATTTTTTGTTTAGCTCTGGTCTTTTCATCAGAAATAAATGGAACTCAGCTGTTTTGTTGAATGTCCATCTTCTTCCCTGAAAGAAAACGCTCATTTTAGCAGGGTAGTTCATTCTTGGCTGCATTCCAAGTTCCTTTGCCTTTTGCAATATCAGATTCCAAGCCCTTTGATCCTTTAATGTGGAAGCTTCTAGATCCTGGGTAATCCTTATTGTGGCTCCTTGGTATTTGAATTGTTTTTTTCAGATTGCTTGTAATATTTTTATCTTGGTCCTATAGTTCTGAAATTTAGCCACAATATTCCTTGGAGTTTTAATTTTGGGACTTCTTTTAGGAGTCATTCATTTACATTTCTTCCCTTCTGATTTTTACTGAATTATTTTATTCATTTACTTTTTTTTTTTTACTTCTTTTTCTATTTGTCTGAATTTTTAAATAAATTGTTTTATTCTATGATTTTTTTCCCCATTTCACAAATTGTTTTTCAGGGAGTTGTTTTATTTTTTTCCATTTTCTCAAATCTTTCTTTTAATAAGTTATATGCTTTTTCCATTTCACTATTTTGTAGTGAATTTTCTTCAGATAATTTCTGGGTTGCCTTTTCCAATCCCTCTCGTAAAATTCTCTGTAACTTTCCCCATTTTTCTTCCAGCTCTCTTTTAAAATCTTTCATAATTTCTTCTAGGGAGCCTTGTGTGATGGGGACCCCCTTATATCACCCTTTGGGGCTTCATCTGGAGGCGATCTGCTTTTAGTCTTCTCAGGGTTTGAAATCTGTCCTCTTTCACCATAAAAACTATCTATGATCAGAGTTCTTTTTGCTTTTTGTTTATTTTTTTAAAAAGTTGAGATCTGCTTTTAGGGCAAGGGAGGGTGTCCAAGCTCCCTCTACAAGTGTCCTCAGCTACACTGACTGACTTCCAGTGCTGGGTGGGCATGGCCCGTTCCCATGAGATTCTGGTATTTTGGGGTTCATTATTTACCTTTTGTCCTTGTATTGGATGTTTTATAACTTCTCTGCTTATCTAGAGTAGCCAACACTATGGCAGATTCCTCCCCATAGATTCTCTGCTTCATGGAGCCCACACTGCCCCGGGCCTGCTTGCACTAGGCCCGCCTCCCTCTGTGCCCAATTGAAACAGATCTTTTCTGGAGATCTTCCAAATTATCTTCTGCTAGTGATTTGTTACACCCCCGATATTCGTGGATCCTGCCAGTCCAGAGCTAATTCAGAGGCTGGATTTGGTGATTAGTTTGAGGGACCTGGGACAAGATCAGAAAGCAATGTGTGTCTTTTCCACCATCTTGGCTCTGCCCCCCTCAATTTTAATATGAGAAGAGAATGGAACATGCAAAATAGAAGCCAGGGAGCTTGACTTTGATTTTTGGTCTAATTCTAGAAAAGATTATTGAAGAAATACATAGCAAACATTTAGAAAAGTGAGTGATGGTAATATAGAAATATCATGGCTTCAGGAAGGGTAGACAATATCTGACAAACTTTATTTTATTCTTTTTTACACAGTCCCTAGGCTATAGATCAGGGGATTGCTACAGATATTATTTGCCTTGATTTAGCAATTTGATAAAGTTTATTAGACTGTAATTCTTCAAGGGCATTGGCTGCCTTTTTTTTCTTTTTGTACCCCCAGATCAGCACAGTGCCTGACTCATAGTAGGTACTTAATAAATCCTCTTTAAGTACCTACTATGAGTAAGATAAGATAAGAGTAAATTCTTATTAAATGACTGAAGATAATAAATGTTTAAGAACAAGGCTTTAAAGTTCTTTGGAAACTGCATTGAATTCAGCTGTTATACTTAGCAGGTATTAATGTAAAGGGTTATTCTTGGATTCAAAAACTCAACTTTATGTGCATATTTTATATGAAAAAAACCTAAGTTTTAGTGAATTAATTATAAACTTAAAAAGAAACAACAATGTATATAAATAAGCAAAAAAGACATTGCAATTTTAGGCTGCATTTGACACAGCTTCCTAGATTGAAGAGAGAATAATCACTATTTACTTTATCTTAGTCAAATCTTTTCTGGAGTATTGTGTTTTGTATTGGTCATAGTTTTGTAAAAAAAAAGATAAACTGGAGATTAATTTTAAAAAAGTGGCCAAAATGATAAAGGACCTTTTATCTAGGTCACCGGAGGAGATTGTTGGCCAGTTTCGAAAAGCGAAGACTCGGGGCAAATTGGTTTTTTAAATATTTTAATGATTTTCATGTAGAAGAGGAATTGTTTTTGTTAGTGATGGGCCCTATGGGTCATAAGTGTGAGGAATTGTGGAAAGTTGAGAAGATGCAAATTTAGGTCTGATGTCAAGAAGAACTTCTTCAACAGGGTAATGGCTTCATTGGAAAGTAGTGGATTTTCCTTCATTGTAGGTCTTCAGGCAATGCTGGATGGATACTTCTTGTTGAATTGTGCCGCCTTCTTCTTTAAATATGGATGGGAGCAGATGGCCTCTGAGGCATCTGCCAAGTATGAAATTCTGTGATTCGTTTGTTCATTCTCTGCTATAGGGAAGTGGCAGGAGGGGGTTGGAATGGATGGTGGGTGGTAAGTGAGAGTAGGGCTAAAGGCAGTTTATCAGGCTGAATAAAATGTCTGCAGGCCTAATGATTTTAGAAAGCTCTTTGCAAGCCTGGCATAGATAGTTACTGCCTTCCATTATATTTCCCTTACTGCACTATGGAATAGCACTGAATGTACTGCCTTAATTGGGTGACCAGGATGCATTCAGAGTTTTAAAAGGGCCTTTATTCATTCTTCTTATTTTAATTCAAAAACTAGAGTGCTCTTTGCTACTGGTTATTATGTTAGCTGCAAAATCACCTAACATCTATTTCAAGGGCAAAGGCAGCTTACGAAGCTCACTTTCTCAACACTTTTGCCCCTCTTCACAGCTGTAAAACCATTCTTTTTATAAATCTCAATTCCAAGAAGACATTTAAAAAAGAAGTATAATAAAATGGGCATCTCATATATTGAAGACACATGGACAGAAAGCTGCTGAGAGGGGAAAAAAGAGTACACATACATCCTTGTAGAATGGAAACCAAATTGCATTCCATTTTAAAGTTAATAGCTATTTATACTGCCAATCTTGGATTTCAAGGTGGGACGACTCCCACTCAGTGAAAAAAGAGGTGATGGAGGTACAAAGCAAAAAAAAAATCTATCTTCTAATTAGAGACATTTAGAAAACATATTTTATGTGAATAGAATAACCTTTCTAGGAAAAAAAATATAGACCCATTATGTACACATCTGTGGAGAAATAAGATAATAACTGTTTAAGAACAAGGCTTTAGAGTTCTTTGGAAACTCTGCATTGAATTCAGCTGTTAAAGCAACCTGATTAACCATAAAAAAAGAACACTTCCCCTTTCATATTATTCTTTCATCTACTTTTTTTTTCTCTGTAGACTAATTTTGGATCATTTTGTCAGGAACTATTCTGACTTGGAGAAATAATCCCTGCAACAATTTCACTATGAGGTATTTTCTCTCCAAGTGCCAAAGCACAGGTGGAATAGATAGATAGTTTATATGAAATTCAACATGAGCCAAGAATAGGCATTTTGGAAAGAAAAATCTAATTCAGGAACCTGTGGCATAAATATTAAAAGTGCTCTAATTAAGCCAGCAAATGAAAATTTAACCATAGCCTTTTGCGAGAGCATATGTCCCTGGGCTATACTTTTCAACTTGAAACTAGCTTCCCAAAGGAGTCATCCTCATCATCATTGTGAGAAAATATTGACTAAGGTACCTAATTGCATGTCATCCTGTTCCAAAACGAAAGATTATAGGATTCAGAGTCAGATGAGTCGAACAACTAGCACCATTCCTGGCACATAGTGGCCACTTAATAAATGATTTTTTAATGAATGAATGACATACTCCTCCTACCAGCTAGCATTTATATGGTGCTTTAAGTTTGTAGAATACTTTACATATATCATCTTCCCTGATTCTCACAATAATAGTGGGAGGTAGACACTATTACCAATCCTTTTTTCTTTTTTCCTAGATAAAGAAGCTGTAGCTGATAGGTTGAATTATTCTCTAGGTATGGTCATGCTGTTGTCATGTACTTGAGAAAAGATGTGAACTCAGCTCTCCTGGATATGAAGTTCAACATTTTATCCACTGTTTCCTTAGCTTCATATTAGACACCTTTCCCCACCCCCACCCCCCTTTTTGACTGGGGAAGTGAGATTCATGTAAATTTGGAGTGGGAGAGGGAATTTTCAGGGATTGTGACCAATCTTGTATGTTTCTGTGCTGAGAGTTTCAAGGTGAAGGTGAAGAAGAGACAAGAGAGAGAAGGACAAAGATAGAACTGTCTCAGGGACAGTCTGTCTCCGGTTTTTCACTGCTGCCCCCGGCCCAACAGCTTCGGTTTATTTGCAAAGGACAGTGGGCCGGAGGAAGGAGTGAGCAGAGGTAGTTCCCTAGTGAATCAGTACCCATCCCTGGAAAATCCCTGATGCTCCAGGACTTACACACTTGCTGTTTTTGTTTGTTCCTGAGAATCACTGAGAGCTTTTGAATCTCTGAAGCTCTGAGCAGTATACTGAGTCAGGCTGTAACTATACTGATAGCTGGAATGTTTGTAGCCAGATGTAGGCTCATGATCCAAATCTCAGCATAGAAGGTTAGGGGTAAGAAAAGTCCAATGGAGTTTTTTCCTAGAGTGTTAAGGGATGGAGAAAGGGGAGGAACCATTGGCATTGAAACACAGTGAATAGTTTGCCTTATTGGAGCACTAGTTTTGAAATTAATTTTGATATTAATAAACTTGTGGTCTAATTGTATTAATCTCCTTATTAAATGTAATTTGGTAAAGAAAACCCAGTGAGGAAATAAAAGGGTGAGAGTTGAGTGTTTTGACTGGGGCGCAATAAAGAGATTGTTAAACACACATAGACACAGACACACACAGACACACATACCCTCTAGACACTCTATAAGAATTCTTTAATCCTAGACAGGTATGGGAGCTAACCATGGAGGAACAATCCTATATGTAGAAGGGAACAAATAACTTGACTGTTACTCACAAAGGCTCCTGGTTGGTAGGTGCTTATTTCATATTCATTTGAAAAATAGAGATCATCACTGCTTGCTTCATATGGTTATGCTGTGGATTCCATTATAATATGGATGAAATGATTTATAAACCAAGCAGCAGAACACCAATTTCAGGTTTTATTGTTGTTACTATTACTCGTATTTGATTCTTTGGGCAAACTAGGATAAATGGTTGGAAGTTGTATGAAAGAATCTTTTAGTAAATTGTAAGAAGCTTTTTAAATATTAAATTTGTCCAATAGAGGAATGGTTTGGCTACTAAGGTCATGATCTCCCTTTCACTTGGACACCTTTAGAATTTTCTAGATAACAATTTGTATGAAAGGTTGTGCTAAATGTTTTCAGATCTTTTCCAACTCTAAGGTGCTTTGATTTTATTTAGTCTTGACAGGCAGGGACAGCTTTTAACAAAATAGTGAATAAACCAAATTTTCTCCACCATCCTCTATGTCCCCATTTTCCACTCACCTTAGCTATAAGCTATCTATTCCCACCTTGTTGTCCAGTGCTCATTTCTTTACCTTCCAGCAAGATCTGTGCATAGCACAAGAGCAAAAACTTAGTCACACCACTTCTAGAATAATTTTCTAGACAGTTTGACAGCATCCAGAAATTATTATAGATTTATAGGATTTATAGTTGCAAAGGAGCTTAGAAATAATTTAGTCCATGTCTTTCATTTCCAGATGGAGAAACTGAGGTCAAGAGTGTTTAAGTGACTTGTGTAAAATCACATAATAAGCAGACCTTCCACCAGGAAGGATGAATCCAAGTGAAAGTTTCCCTACAGTATATCAGCATCTAAGAGTGTTTTATGAGCACAATTATTGATAGTTTGGTGTTAGGCACTGGACGATTTCACTTCCTTTGTTTTACACTGAGATCAGTCCTTTTGTGTTCATCTAAATTACTTAAATTATTCCCTATTGTTGGATAGTAAATAGATATGAAGCGAGAATCCTAAATGCTTTGCTACAAACTCTCTGGTGTACTATTCAGTGAGTCATAGCCTGATGGTTTGGGAATGCCTAGAATAGTTATCAGGTGGTCTTCTGGGTACCATAGATTGTACTTTCATGCTTGCTTGACTCATCATGACAAATATAACTGATAACACATATTGGATTCATTTATCCTATTTAATTGATTTTATCTATTGAAAAAATGAAGAATAAAACATGTTTTTATAGAATTTTATGAACAGTTAAATAAGAATATATGTGTGTGTGTGTATCCAATTATCTAATACTTTTCTGATTCTCCCATATACCTTCAATTTTCCTTTTTATTTGTACGGAAGAAGTTAAAGGAAGAAACAGAAGAGATTGGGACATAAAGCTATCCCTTGGCAGCAGAGGTTATGTACAGAAAACTCATTTTATGAGCCTTTTTCTCAGGCATCTCCCCTCTTTTTGTAACTATAACTGCCTGAAAAGGAGAATAATCTGGGTGCAATGCCAGCTCTTATTTCACTCTTCAGGCTGTTGTAACAGGTTATTACTTTAAATAAGGTAATTTCTATAGAACATCCAAGTGAAGCCACTCTTTCTGTGGTTCAGCCATCTTTAGCTCTTCTTATGTTGTTTCTGGTAATGCCCATGTTGAAGGTATTTGGCATTTAGGTTCAGTGTGAAAAAAAAACTGCTCTTATCAATAACAACCTTGTAAAAAGATGTACAAGGATAACAGCCAAGCCCCATTACCTTCTCTCTCCAGAGAATCTATACTTCATCTGCCTATCGTGAATGTATATTACAAAGTAATATAGATAGTCTCAGATAAGGGGCAGATTAATAGAGTTGGAAGAGAAGATATTAGAGATCACCTAAGGTAATTCTACCATTTATCATCTATCTTTCTATCTATCTACTTATTTATTTCTTCATTTATTTTTGCCCTTTGTTTCATCTCATAACTTTAATTGTTGACAAAATGCTTGGTCGGAAGGCAGGGACCATGTTACTTCTGCATTTGTATAACCAGTTCTCTCAAAATGCTTGGGAAATAAGATGAGATAGAATTATAGAGTTATAGTATAGAGTTGGAAGGAATCTCAAAAGTAACAAAATCCACACTTCTTGATTAATAGCTGAGTAAATTTGAACTCAGAGTGCTTAGGTTACTTATTTATAGTTACATAGAGAGTAAGCTTTAGAATTCGATTTTGAATTCTGGATATTTAAATTCAAACCCAATAAACAATTTTTCCACAAAATCAAACGAATTCTTAAGATGCATTTGACAACTCCTTGTTGATTGGAATGTTGAACTTTTATTTTATTTAAAAAAATTCCCCAACATTTATAGGAAGAGGAAATAGTATTTTATTTATATTCTTTCCTTTTCTTGAAGTTCCTGCTTTTTCCAAGAGATTATAGGAATCATCATCCTTATACCAACTCATCTGGGGAGGGGGTTCTGAGGGATATAGTCAAGGATGCATTGGTTTATTTTTTTAAAATCTTCCTCTTTTTTCTTGTACTTTTACAAATCTTTATCATCTTTTATACTTAAATATTGCTTGAGAGATCTGTTTTTGCTCTTCCTCTTTTTAATATTCAAAGATGACTATTTTTTTGCTCTCATTTTCAGTTAGTCTCTGTTTCTTTCTCATCCTCAATAACTAGTAAATATAAGATATTTGATTTCATAATTTTTTTCTTTTCTGGATAATTATAATTATTTATTTTTATACTTCTAGGATTATTTGAATATTCTGCTTTTTTTTGCACAAATACCTCGTATGTTTTTTCCCTCCAAATATTCATCTTTTTTATGATTAGGCATAGGTTTTCAGCATATGTCATTTTGGGTGATCACTTAAGTTACCTTGTTTTTATTTTAAAGGTATAAATTCATTTCCTTCTATGGGGTCTCTGGACTGTAGAATTATTCTGAGTTATTATTAGAATTTTCTCTCCTTATGTAAAAGTCAGTCTTGTGCAAAACTTGTGTGCCATTGAGGGGATCTGGAATTTTGAAGCTTTTTGTTTACCTATGGATTCTTACTATTAAAGATTTCTTGTTTATATTCAGAAATTTTTACTTTCAGAATTATACTAATTTCTCGATTATAATACCCAGGTTTTTTTTTTTCATTTTCCTGTGGAACATTTGTGAACTTTAAGTTATTATTGAACACTGTAACTTTAAGTTCAGTCATTTTGGCTTATAATAATCATTTTTTAAAATGTTGCTTTTGACTTTTCCTATGCCTTTTGACTTTTGTCCAAATCTGTTAATATCTCTTTTGAGATATTAACTTATTTTGAGAGATTATTCATCATGGATTAATAAATTTCCTGCTCTACTACTAAGTTTTAAAATTCTACATTGCTAGCTCTAACTTCTGGCTTGAATTTATCCCTAATTTATTAATTTGTAAATTTTATTCCTCTTTTGAATACCATTTTGTGAGTATCCTTGTTTTTCAGGGATCTCTTGATTTTGTTTTTCATTAGATGTTATTTATTTATTTTCCTTTATATTATAATATTAGCTAAGAAAGCTTCATATCTGCTTTAAGGTTTGCAAAGTCCTACTTTCCTTTTTATGATCCTTTTTGCTCTTTTGTTTTTTTTTAGCTGAACTTTTACAGATTCTTTTTCTTTTGATATCTTTGTTATATAAGTCCTTTCCTTATATTCTTGTCACTTTTTGTTTCCTTCCCATTTTCTGAGGAAAACAAAAACAAAAAACAAATAACAACAACAGCAACAACAACAACAACAAACCAAGCATGGACTAAAAGCCTTCCCTAGTTTCTTCAAATTGAGGTACATAGACTGGATACTTGCAAGAGTAACATTTTAAGGAGAGACCTTGTCCTTTTCCTTGGTTTAAGCTACTTTACCCTCTGGCTTAAGACAAACAGCTATGCTGGTACTCCTTCTTGTTTCCCCTTTGCACTTCTTTCCTTCATGTTGCTTGACACAATTGATTGCTGCCACATCTTGCTAAATGATTAGGTGGAAGATATCTTTATACAATTACGAGAGCATTAGAAAAGCTTACACTATTGGTAGAACCTGTGCATAAAAACACAACAAAACCTGATTTTGCTTATTGCCTTGTTTAGGGGGTGCCATTGTGAGCAAGTGAGGGATACTGATCAAGGCCTTTTGGTATTAGAATTCTCCAGTATTAATAAGTTTTTAAAATCTAGCTAAAGGTTCTGTCTTTTTCTGTGGATTTATCAATAAGTGTGCTATATCTGGTACATAATTCTTTATTTCACATATGCAATTGAGAGGGTTGTGGAAAGTCACTAATTAGCCATCTCCCTGATCACTTGATCACTCTAACTCCTTTCAATAGTATAATTGCTATAGCTCAGGGAAGTCAATTACATAGAAGAATGACAAGTTGCTCCTGGAAATAATATCAGATATTTGTGTGAACTTTTGTGTTTTTTTTTTTTTTTACCATTCTCATGCTGGTAACTGGCAAAATTTATTGTTTATGAAGGATTGAGGAAGTTCTTTAGAAGGGTAGATTTGGGTGGGTCAAAATTGAAGTTTAAGTAGTGGAAAAAGAAAGTTTGGACATTCTCTCCAGTAATTTAATTGGAGGGATTTAGATCATCATTACCTCAATTTATCTATAATTTCAAGTTCTTTTGAAACAAGATAAATCCTAATTTAACATACAACTCTTCTTAAAATATGGATATTTTGATAGATGTTCTTTCTTTGGATATGTGCAAGTACAATTTTTCTGTTGGGGGAATTTTCAGTTCATGAAATGTTTCGAATCAGATTCAACTGAAAACTCACATGGAATGTCTCATTTAAATGTATTTTCTTGCTACAACAGAAAGAAGAAATATTTAGAATTACATTCCTATCAGGTCAGAAGCATATAACGCAATTTTTTTTAGGCTTCAAAATTTATACAAAGCTTGAATACTGAATCTCATTTATTCATAAAATATTAACACATTCACTATATGGAGACTTCAGTGTTTAACACTGAGGGAAGGTATAATACAGTTCTTTATCAAGCTTATCTTTATCAAGACTTATCAAGCCTATCAGGAGCTAGACTTTCATATGAGATCATATGACATTAAGTGGATTTTCAGATTAAAGTGTAAAAATTTACAAATTCTTTCATAATCAGCAAAATATACTAGGTCTAATTGCTTCATTTGTTGTGAAATAAGCTTAGACCTTCCCTAGGTTATAATTTCATCGTGACCTCTATACTTTGTGATTTAAATGACACTTTTCTGGAAGACCCAACCAAAAAGATGCTTCATCAGTCTTGTCTCATTTTGTAGGGCAGCTGCTTAGATTTAGACTTATATGAGCCCAGACACATAACATTTTGTCTATGAGATTAAAAGAATCACAGTTCTTCATATGTCATAATAAAAATGAAAAAAATAGTTGCATGAAATGTTTGTAATACTGTCTTGGTATGCTATTGATGTTGATAAAATGTTTCAGCTTTCCCTGGTTTATGCTATTACTGTTTATTAATTTAATTCAGTTAAAACCTCTCTATGCCTCAGCTTTTTCATCTGTAAAATGAAGTGGTTTTTCTCAATAGCCTCTGTGAAAAAATATACAACTTCCTAAGCCATAATTTTTTAATTGTATTGCTGATAATGATATTATGAACTCACTTTGATTACTTAAGATTATCTGCTAGAAACATATATAATTAAGTAACATATTTGCTTTGGAAAATATCTCCTCATGGTGGATTTCTCGAAATGTCAAGAAGCGAAATGGAGAATTCCACATTGCAGTAAATTCCTATTTATTATTTTTCTCTGAGACCAACTTAACATTTACTCAGCGACACGACTTTATTATTCTAAACACAGAGCAGAAGGAGTATTCATGAAGAGTGCTGAAAATGTTAGATAAGTTTTCAGTGACTGGCAGCACCAGTGCACTGAAGTTATCTTGAAGCTAATGCTTCCTTATTATTTTTCTTGTTGCTAAAGGGGACATCTATTAATGGAGAGGCAAATTTGTGCTAAAGAATTAATTACTTCATTTTTTGTATTCATCATCATAAATTTATCCTCCTTTACTTAGCAAAATAGAACAGGGTTCTGGCAAAAAAACATCCTTGAAGATTAGAAGATGCTTTACCTTTAAGAAAAGTAGACATGGGTGACTTTGTCACTAATGGAATGGGGGGATAAAGGGCACAGGCTAAAACCAGTTTTGAGTTCCCACATAACACATATACCCTTCAATCTGCCCCTGCTGTGTAAGTCCTGAGTCATTCCTGTACTGAGCCCACCAGCTGGGCTTTATTATACCAATTAGAAAGGTGACCTTTTAAAGTAACCAGGGACATTTATTTATTTATTTAGCAATGAGACAAGTGCAAGGCTGCATATGCAGAACACTTCAAGTAGCACCGAGAAACTAAATAAACACTAGCTCCCTGATGATTTTTGTAAAATGTTCCTGAATCTTTGTCACTGACCATTAACAAAGACCACAGAACTTATGGAAATAGCAACCAATATGGAGCCATTTATAATAGGTGGCTTTCATCTAAGAAGCATCAAATGTCCCCAGTGAAATCAGAATTATTCTGTGTCTCTTAAACAAGAGGATACAATACCATATTTATTTAGTCATTTTTCAGTTGTTTATGACTATGATTGCATTTGGAATTATTTTTGGCAATGTTACTGAACTGATTTGCCATTCCTTCTCTAGATCATTTTATAGATAAGAAAATGAGGGCAAACAGGGTTAAGT
>JAJPUD010001452.1:0-25640 GCA_023553655.1 Myrmecobius fasciatus
GGGGGGGGGGGAACCCACCGCCTCCTCAGACAGCCTATCTTTCCCTTCAAACTTGCTCACATTTGACTTTGTCAGTAGCATCAGCTTTAACATATGTTCAGAATCCAGGTACCATTCCACCTATCATCTAGCACACTCAAGTCATCAAGTCCTATCAGTTTTTCCCCACCACAATCTGTGAAATCCATCCCCTCTTCTTCATCCCCAATGCCACCACTGTGGATAAACCTGTAGTCTCAAAGTCTTCCATTGCCATAAACTTAGACCAGAGGCATTCAACACATGGCCTGCAACTCACACTTACTTCCAGGGCTGCTGACACAAATTAAAATGTAACCAGGAGATATTGAACAAAACTTTAAAAATACAATTAAATGCAAACAATATTACAAAACTTTAAAAATACAATTAAATGCAAACAATATTACATCTTAAAACTAAGTCAACATGTAGCCCACAGGGATCCTTACGGATGGCTTAGTAGGTCCCCTTTGGATATATGAGTTTGACACCATTGCAGGGGCTTCTGAACAATCTTCCCTTTTCACTCTGATCTAGTCTTCATAACTGCTTCCAGATTAATCTTCTTGGTTCAATTATGTCACTCCTTTGCTCAAAACCTTTCAGTTCAATAGAAATCCTAAATGCTTATTATATTACAGCATGATGATTGGGCTGAAGTTGCAAGACAATAAGAAACAAGCTTTGCACTTCAGAGGCTTATCTGCTAAGGAGGGACCAGGGAAGTACACAAATTAAGTCCTATGATAAAGTCTGGGAAGGTCATCTGGATACAAGGGGAAAAGCTGCTGGCTTTGTGGAGGCAAAAGGCCTAGATTCAAATCTCCCATACTACTTGTCAATTATGTGATCCTGGGCCATCATTTAATTTTTCTGGGCCTAAGTTTCCTCATCTATAATATCAGGGACTGAACTAGATGACCTCTGAGGGTTACTGTAAAATGAGCTGGAGAAGGAAATAGCAATCCATGCCAGCATCTTTGCCGAGAAAACCCTAAGTGGGTCACGAAGAGTCCAACACGATTGAAAATACTTAACAACTTCTTAGAAGTGCCTTCTAAATTAAATTAGGCTTTGAAGGAAGGAATTTTAGAAAAGTAATAGGAAGGGTAGGGAAGGCCCTATTTAGAAATGAGACAGTAAAAGAAAAAGAAAAAAGATGTAAAGTACTCCAATTTTACCAGAACACAGAACATGGCAAAGGGACAAGTAAGAGATAAGGATCTGGGAGAGCCCAAGAGGAAGTGGGAGTCACAATTTACTCTGAACCTATTTTTACTTCTCTGTATACCTGGTGTTTCCCCCAGCAGAATATAAGCTATCTGATTGCAAGGAAGGACTGTTTCAGCTTTGACTTTATACTCCTGGCACTTAGGATAGAACAAGGACTTAAGAGATGCTTATTGAACAAGCTAAAAATTAAATTCATCTTAGCATTCAAAGCTCTCCCCAATTTGCATGAACAACTTAACTTTTAGCCTAATCTCATGCTCACACTCCCACTATACTCTTTTCAAAATGAACTTTTTGGCACCTTTGTACACATAGATTCAGAGCTAGAAAGAGCCTTAGAAATCAGGTCATTTATAAGAAACTGCGGTCTAGTGAGAGTCAGGGGCTTGAGGGGCACACAGCTTACAAGGGTCTAAGGTAGAATTTGCACCCAGGTCTTCCTGACTCCATATCTATCATTCTATCTACTACAGCAGGATACTGTTTCCTAGGCCTGGAATACATTTATCTTTTGAGGTCCAGATAAAATGGGCACAAGGGCCCATGAACCCTTTTTTGAGCTTACATGTATGGAATAATCTTTTCCCCTTCACTTCTTAGATTTTGAAAAGCGTTTGGTCTGCTATGCTTTTATACACTTAACATATATCATTCTGTTTTAGGTTAATCTGTGTACACTTAACAATTCCTCCTCCCACAAGAGCAAAAGTAACATGGTGGCAAAGGACAAGGATTCTGTTAATGTCTGATTTGCCCCCAGAAGAGTGGTTTATCAAGTCAGGAAGCAATTAAGAATCTGCCATGTACCAAGCACTGTGCTAAATGCTAGAGATACAAAGAAGGGCAAAAAGATAGTCCCTGCTCTCAAAGAGCTTACAATCTAATGAAAAATACAATACTCGGTACACAAGCAGTGATTAATAACAGTCCGTTTAATGTTCAGTCCACTATTCCCGTCTAATATTCAGTCCAGTATTCCTACCACTACACACCAGATAGCTTTAATGGCATTGTGACAAACTCATTCCTGGATACTTCATTTTAGGGGGCAAAGGTTTTGGTTTTCTCTCTCTGCCCTGGTTCCATGATACTTCTGACTGGACTCTGCTTTTACTTCTCAGGACTGAAATGATAGGAACAAGAACTGCCTCTGAAGATTTTGGTTTTGCTACAGGGTTCCTTTTTCCCAGAAACTTATGAAATGAATCAGTCATTCACTTCAGGCCTAAAGTCAAAAACATGGAATTAATTTAGATTCACTCTGCATAGATAAGGAAGAGTAAAGAGGATTGAGTTTGGAGTTAGAAGGCATGGGTTCAAATCTTAGCTTGACTACTTACCCATGTAATTTTGAGCAAATTAGAAAATTTCTTTAGGCCTCAGTTTCCTCATCTATAAAATGGAATAATGCTAGATGATTTCGAGAAGCCCTTCCACTAACAAATCTCAATTTATCCCATTATGAAAATGTATCCTTAAGTCACTTTGCCCCCAAACTCTGCACAATGAATATTTATTAAGTTTCAGTTCTTAGAAGGATCTCCAGGATTTCCAACTATGGCCTAGAGTCCTTGAAAAACCAGTATTTCTGGAGTTTGGGGAATTTACCTATGCAATAGCTCCAGGAAACCTGTAGGGATCTTCCTGATCAAACAAAGTCAGAATTTCCATCACGGAAACACTAGATAATTTGAGTGTTAATGATATTTTAGCTCAATAATATTGTTTGGGACACGTTTTTCAACATATTTTTTAAACCACTGTCTAAAAATACCCACACAGTTACAAAATATTTTTATTTATGGAAGCCATGGCTGGGTTTATAAGTAAAAAGAAGGAATACTTGAGGAAAAAAGAACATCATTTGAGAAATCCAAGACCCTTTCCCTAGGAAAATTGGAAATGTTGGAAGAAACTTGCTATATTTCAGGATAATTTGGGGGAGGCTTTAAAATAAAACACTTCTTTCTCTCCCCCTCCCATCTAGAATCTGGTATTCAGTATTAAATCAGATTAAAATGTAAAATATCAACCCTTTCTCTCTTTTAAACATAAACATTACACTCAAAACTGCTGCCTAGGAGAATAAAGACCAACATCATGTGAAAACATAAAAGCACCCCAAGAATTAAGCAGGTTGATGGCTCCAGGACCTGTTCTTCATTCAAGTTCTACCCCTCTCTTGCAAAGCGTGTACATCCCTTAGTTTACTTAACCATCTGAACTTTTCAAATGGTAAATGGCCTATGCAATGGGAATTTCCCAGCTTTCTTAGTTCCTTCATTGTTCTTCCTTCACCCCTGTTTTCCTGCCTTGATATTCCTCAACATTCACTTTATAGCCTGCTTCTCAAATTCTCCAAATGTGAATGCCATTAAAAAGTGATGGAGTGGGGGCAGCTAGGTGGCACAGTGGATAGAGCACCAGCCCTAAATTCAAGAGGACCTGAGTTCAAATTTGGTCCAGACACGTAATACTTCCTAGCTGTGTGACCCTGGGCAAGTCACTTAACCCCAATTGCCTCAGCAAAAAAAAAAAAAAGTGATGGAGTGGCTACAGGATCATAGGACCTGGAAAACCCTTCACAGACTATTTAGTCCAACATATTCATTTTACAGAAAAGGAAACTGAGGCCCAAATAAGATCTGATATTTAGAGCAGAAAGAGACCACTGAGTCCCACTCTCCCTGTAGTATCGGGCTAGATTTGAATCCAGGTCCTCTTTTTTTTTTTTTTTAATTTTCTTTTTGCTTTTTGCTTTTTGCTGAGGCAATTGGGGTTAAGTGACTTGCCCAGGATCACACAGCTAGGGAATGTTAAGTGTCTGAGATCAGATTTGAACTCAGGTCCTCCTGACTTCAAGGCTGGTGCTCTATCCACTGCACCACCTAGCTGCCCCGGGGTCCTCTATTTTCAAAACAAATGCTCCTCCCTCTCGCTCAGGAGAAAAAAATGGCTTTAGTTTTTCTGTCATCTATGTTTACTTTGCAATACCTTTAAATAAATGAAACTATTAAATAATATTTTCCTCCCATATAAAGATTCTGTTTGCTCTCTTCCTTCCAATCTTAAAACATAAAACAACATTCACTGCTTCTCCTGCTATTTCCTGACCCAGATGAGCTCTCCCTTTTTTTAACCAGGTGATTATTTTCCAGTTTCTCTATTCCTGGGACTAAAGGCAGCTCCACCCGGGTGACTCTCCACCAAACATGCCTTTTGCTATTGGCTGTTTCCCTCTCCCCATCATCCACAGCTCTTCCAACTCTACCCACCCTCAACGAATTGAGAATTCCCAATATTAGAGGCCCAACTGTTAGCAAAGGGAATCCTTTTCTTTTTTTCCTTACAGGGGTTTAGAGCATTAATAGGACCTCCAGCTGCTAATGAAGTTAACTTTCATTTATCCCCATTCTTTTATTTAGCTAGATTAAAAAGGAAAACAGTTCTAATCTAATGACAACTTTCTGCTTCAGCCAGGTTCTTAGTAAATTCACACATAATAAGATGGACAGTAGGGATTCTATTGTCAGTATATAGATGGATACAGTATAGGAGATGGGAAGTGCTCCGAGACATAAAGGAAACCAGATTTGGGACACAGTACACAAAATACAGAGTGACCATCGATAAAACAAAAGGATGCTCTGTACAACACACTGCCCATCACTAAATGATTTTTAGCAAACTAAATACACAGATGGCTCCCCCCTCCACATACTGACCCATGCACACCTACCCACCAAATACAGCCCTAACCTATAAAAACACATAATATGATGAATATACTGTAAGCAGAAACAATGTAGCAGACAGAGTCCCCACTAACAGTAGTCCATTTATACTTTATGTGATCACAGCTCAGGCACTAATGGCCCTGGATACTCTTGTTACACATAACACCTAATTTTCACACAACCACTTAGGAGCATTAGCCAAACCAGTCCCAGAGCCCAAAAAGGATGGAGGCATTCAGACTAAGGAAATATGATTTTCAAATTCTAGGCTGCTAAACAGTCACCATTACCCTGAAGGCCTAGAGTTAGGAAAATGTGGGTTTAAACAGTTTCATTTTATATTTAGTAACTAGCTGAATAGAGCACCAAGCCTGAAGACTAGGTGGGTGACCCTATTGCTTAAATTCTGTCTCCCTCTTTTATTTCGACTGTAAAATTGGGACAATATCACGGGCTTCCTAGTGTTATTGTAAGTTTAAAGAAGATCTTCCTGATGGTGGAGAATGAGAGCTATCTTCTAATATCTGAAAGGATGTCACCTAGAAAACAGACTACAATTGCTCCACTTGGCCTTAGAGAGTATAATTAGGATCAATATAGAAACTGCAAGGGATAGGCAAGCAGAGGACAAGGGGCAAAAAGGGCACAATCCCAAAAGGAATGGACTGTGTTGGGAGGGAATAATTTTCCTTTTCCTGAAGGTATGCAAGCAGAAGTTGATAAAGTAATCATTAAGGATGTTGTAAATTCCTGATTGCGGAATGGGTAGAATTAGATGACTTTTGAGGTTCCTTCCTAAACTTCTAGGATTCTCCCTTTTTCAAGGTGCCTTCTAGATTCTCTCTCTCTCTCTCTCTCTCTCTCTCTCTCTCTCTCTCTCTCTCTCTCTCTGTGTGTGTGTGATCGAAATTAGAAACCATATTTGAGTTCCAATTCCACTATTTATTACCTGATAAAATAATTACCTGGAAAAAATAATTTCATTTCTTTCTCGATTCCTTTATCTGTAAAATGGGAGCAATGTTTTTATTACCTAACTCAAAGGGTTGCTGTGATGAAAAAAAAAAGGACATAGAGTTACTTAATTTCTGTTTTCCTCAGTTGCCTCATCTGTAAACTAGTGATATTTACAGCAAGTACCTTGCAGGATACAATTGTGAGAATCAAATGAGATGATTCTAAAGTAATGATTATTTTCATCATTATCATCATCATAGTATCAACAAAGTGATGTAGCCATACAGAGCTGTATAAATGTAATTGCTGTTGTTTGATTATGTCTCACTCTTCATGACCTCATTTTGGGTTTTCTTGGCAGAAATACTGAGTGGTTTGCCATTTCCTTATCCAGTTCTTTTTACTGATGAGGAAACTGAGGCACAGATTAAGTGACTTACCCAGAGTCACCCAACTAGAAAATGTCTGAGGCCAGATTTGAACTCTTGACTCCAGGCCCAGTGCTCTATCCCCTGGGCCAACTAGCTGCCAATCATAAATAGTTATGTAAATAAGTTATTATTATATTGGCTTAATAGTAGAAAACAAACAAACATTTATTAAGCAACTAGTATGTGCCAGGGTCAAATGAAAAATAAAAACTATGTGCAGACACTCTACCGCAATAGAAAGATTTCAATTCACTGAAATTATAAGGCACTTAGGACTTGAGCACGATATAAATATTTATTCATTTGAAGTCTTGTGCTCCAAGGATAAGATTCCCCACTATTTGTTTCTATTTGCACATATTTTGTTTTCTTCAATAAGCACTTGAGAACCTCTTTCAAATCCAGCACCAAATGAGGCACAATGGAACCCTTAGAGGAAATTCACTCTTGTCTACAGCACCCTCTTCCATCCTGCAAGAGGTTTTCATGGGACACTAACCCCCAGGATGGCCTTTAATAAATGTGTCACAACAACAACAAGATTATGTAATGATCAATTCTGATGGATGTGGCTCTTTTCAACAATGAGATGATTCAGATCAGTCCCAATAGACTTGTGATGGAGAGAGCCATCTATAAACAGAGAGAGGACTGTGGGAACTGAGTGTGGTTCACAACATAGCATTTTCACCTTTTTTTGTTGTTGTTTGCTTACATTTTGTTTTCTTTCTCTTTCTTTTTGAGCTGATTTTTCTTGTGCAGCATGATTATTTGTGGAAGTATATATAAAAGAACTGCACAAGTTTAATATATATTGGATTACTAGCTATCTAGGAGAGGGGATGAGGGGAAAGGAGAGAGAAAAATTTGGAACACAAGGTTTTGGAAGGGTGAATATTAAAAACTATCTTTCTATGTATTTTGAAAATAAAAAAAACTATTATTTAAAAATTTTTTTCAAGTGTCTATATGTGGTTATTTAAACAAAGAGAGAATGGGAAAACCCAAATCCTCTCCCCTGTGCCAAATCCTTTAGGGAGGGCAATTTTAGCATCCACCCTCCCAAGTCTTTCCTAGTCTTGACCTGTAAAGGGCTATCTTCTCCCCTCTGTTTGATATAGACAAATAGAATTAACACCCGAGAACCAAAAGACCTGCACTTGAGTTAAGGCTTGAGATAGCAAGCATCTATCAAAGTACCTACTATGTGCCAATCGGCAGCTAGGTGGTACATTAGATAGAGTACCCGACCTGGATCAGAAGACCTGAATTCAAATCTGGCCTCAGACATTTACTAGTTGGATGATCCTGGACAAGTCACTTAACCCTGCTTGGCTCAGTTTCCCCCTCTGTAAAATGAACTAGAAAAGGAAATGACAAACTACTCCAGTAATTCTGCCAAGAAAACCTCAAATGGAGTCGTGAAGACCCTCATGAAGGATTGAAAAATGGCCAAACAACTACGCTCGTCTTTCTTTCCAAATAAAGGCATCCAGTTTTTTCCATTAAGTGGCTCTGTGACTGGGAAAAGTTAGAGGAAAAATGCTCTAAGCAGGTTTCATTTCAATTTAATTTTTAAAAAATAATAAGGCTCAGGGCAGCTAGGTGGTGCAGTGGATAGAGCACCCATCTTGAAGTCAGGAGGACCCGAGTTCAAATCTGGCCTCAGACACGTAACACTTCCTAGCTGTGTGATCCTAGGCAAGTCACTTACCCCCAACTGCCTTAGCAAAAAAAAGAAAAAAAAATATTAAGGTTCAGTAACTGAATGGAGGATGTTCTACCTGGTAGTAGATGGCCAAGACTGCCCCTGTTCTCAAGAGAGCTGAGTCAGTTAAGAGCATTTATTAAGCACCTATTATGTGCCAGGTCAGAGCTATGACATGAAAACAACTAACTAGAATGGAAAATACCACATGGAAAGTGAATCCAAGTGAGGCAAACAAACTGTCCCGTGAATGCTAAGAGGTGAAAGGTCGCTACTGAGCACAAGGGTCAGGAAAGGCTTTCTGGGGAGAGTGAAGCTGGGATTTAAAGAATTCAATAGCTGGGGTCAACAGAGGGGAAGGGACAGGAAAAAAACATTCCAGTAAAGACAATAACTCTGAAGCAAAAGCAGGGAGGTGGGTCAGCAGGTTAGTAATTCATTCACTTAAGTCAAAGACCTGACTCTTCCCCATTCTCTGATAGAGACATCTACTGCATTTGGGGACAGAGGGAGAGGGGGTATATGGGCCCTGAAAAACAACCGAAGCAGAAAGAGATAAACATGCTCAGAGATCCATATATCAGAAAATCACCTTGCTCAGTCGAGTTGAAGAGTTAACTATAAGAGATGGCAAACAGGCTGGAAATGGTTCTTCAGTTTTTCACTTCAATCAAAGCCAACGGTGTTGCAATAAAGCAACAGATTCAATTATGCAATATTTCTGAAAAGTGAAAAATGTCGACTCGAAGTGGCCAGTTTCTTTACCAGTGACAGGTTGTCACTGTCATATGATGAAGCTGTGACACAAGCTGTCTGGCTAATATCATTTCTTAATGTCCACTTCTTTCTCAACTGCTTTCTGAGCTTCACAATGTTAGCTGTTTGAGGATATTAGCAAGAGGATTTGGAGAAAAAGGATCCTGTCTGGCAAAGGCCCTAATTTCACCTGCAAAGGAAGAGAGTGAGGGTGGGGGGACGATCTATTGCAGCAAAGTCCTGGCTGTGGTGGATTTAAGTCATAAGTAGCCAGATAGCCTAGCCTAGTGGTTAGAGAGCACTTCTCAGAATCTGGAAAATCTTGTTCACAGTACCTCTGTCTCTTTCTCTTTCTTTCTCCCTTCCTCCTTCTCCCTATTCCTTTCTCTCCCTTTCTCTGTTTCTTTCTATCTCTTTTTCTCTCTTTCCCTCCCCCCGGCCCCATCTATCTCTATCTCTGTCTCTCTGTCACACACACACACACAGAATCTAAAGGGACTGAAAGAAAGAATCCACTCAATGGAATCCAACCCCAATAATGTGTTATCCTTTAATGGTGGGTATGACATGGAATGAACATGTCTTAAATCCTTAGAAATTATAGGTGATAAGGGACTTCAGGTCACCTAGTTTAACTCCTTATACAATATCCCTAAGCTTCTACTTGAATTCTTTTTGTAGTGATGGGGGATTCATTTTTCTCCCTTTTGTTAGGAAGATTTTCCCTTAAATTAAGAAAAAGCTG
Organism: Myrmecobius fasciatus; assembly: GCA_023553655.1. NCBI lineage: Eukaryota > Metazoa > Chordata > Mammalia > Dasyuromorphia > Myrmecobiidae > Myrmecobius > Myrmecobius fasciatus. Next base: position 9,589 of record JAJPUD010001452.1, read on the forward strand.
CCTCCTGCAGTTGTTAAAGTGATCTTTACTAAAATCTAGAATCAAATATAAAATCCTCTGTTATAAGGGCAAGTAGGTGTGGAAATGGTTAGAGCACTGACTCTAGAATCAGGAGGTCCTGAATTCAAAACTGGCTGTATGACCCTAGACAAGTCACTTAACCCCAATGGCCTTAAAAATAAATCCTCTTTTGTTCAAAATCTGCCCCTCCCACCTTTCCAGTCTTCTAGGACTTGATCCCTCTCTATATAATCTGCAATCCGAGTTGGGGGGGGGTGTTTAACCACTAGTTTTCTTGCTTTTCTTCTAACAAGACTCTCCATCTCCCAATTTCCTTGACTATCCCCCCCATGTTAGGAATTGTCTCACTTCTCATTGCTTACCATACCTCCTGACTCCCTTCAAGTCTCAGCTAAAATGGCACCTTCTACAAGAAGCCTTCCTCAATCCCATTTAATTCTAGGACCTTTCCTCTGACTCCTCTCCAATTTGTTTGGTCTTTATCTTGTTTCTACACAGTTGTTTGCACGTGTTTCCCCCATTAGACAGTAAACTCCTTGAGGGCAGGGACTGGCTAGTCTTTTTTTTTTTCCTATCCTCAGTGCTTAGCAGAACCCCTGGGATATAGTAGGTGCTTAATAAATGCTTGATAACTGGTTTGACTTATTCAGCTCCCTGGGACCAGGATTGCTTTTAACAATCATAACTTTCCCTTTTTCACAACTTCAGATGTCTGATGAAAGCCTCCTAGAGTCCAGCCTAAACACCTCCAATTCCTTTAACCAAACCTGACCTGGTCTCATTCCAAATCTCCTCAAACCCCTGGCTGCCCTCTTCTGGATCTGGGCCAGTGGGTCAATGTCTTTTTTAAATTCATCACCCAACACTCCCAGTATGGGATCAGTAGGACTGAACATATGGGGATGGTCATCTCCCTCACTCTACACACTGTTCTATTCATCAAGGTACCCAGAGATCACCTGTGCTTTCTTGGCTGCCAAACAATAACAGCTATTTATAGCTAGAAAGTACTTGAGAGGCTCCTTAGCTCAACTTTCTCCCTTATATATTAGACTTTCTGAATCTGCAGCTCACTATATATAATTTTGGGCCATGGAAGAACTGTCAGCTCCATAATAGTCCATCCTCCTAAGAAGTATGGAGGAAATGGAGGGAAGGAGGGATGACACACCTGATCTCTTCATCCATGGATTTATCTAACCCTTTAAAAGATATGTTTTTTAGCCCAAAAAAGCTCTGAAGGCAAGAAGTTACTCAATATAGAGTTATATTCACAGAACCTGGCCCGCTAAGCTTGGAGCCATGACAACCTCAGCTCAAACTGAATGTCTGGCACTTACTAGCTGTGTGATCCCAGGAAAGTCATTAAAATCAAAACAAAAGTCTATTTGCCTCAGTTTCCTCAATTGTAAGGGATAAAATAGTAGCTGCTTTCCATTTGATCTTGCTGTGAAGATCAAATGAGGTTAGTATTGGTAAAAAGCACTTAGCATAGTGTCTGACATTCAGTATGTACTATATAAATAATTATTCCCTTCTCTACCCTAATAAATGCACATTGATTTGACTTGTCATAACTGTCCAAGTTTCAAAGCATTCATAAATGTTGTGATTTTTCCAAACTTAAATCACAGGTAGCTGGGAGATGCCCATGCTGGAGTGGTGGCCGTGGGGGTCAAGAATATCTGGATTCAAATCCTAAATTAGACACTATGTAACTCTGGGCAAGATAGTGGGTGTGTATATACAAACATATCTGTATAAATACATACACTTACATATATGTATAGATGTATAAACAGATGTGTAGGTATACCTCGGTTTACTCATTTGTAAGATTGGATTCATTACAGCACTTACCTCCCAGTATTTTTGAGAGGTTCAAAAAAATATAACATATATATGGCACTTCGCAAACCTTAAAATGCTACATGAATACTTTTTTATGCTTCTGACAGTAGCTTTCAGTCACATCTGCTACTTCATGATCCCATTTGTAGTTTTCCTGGCAGAGATACTGGAGCAGTTTGCCATTTTCTTTTTGAGCTCATTTTACAGATGAGCAAACTGAGGCAAAGAGTTCAATGACTTGCCCAGAGTCACACAGTTAGGAAGTATCTAAGGCCGGATTTAAACTTAAGAAGATGAGTCTTCCTGATTCCAAGTCCATCACTCTATCCATTGTACCACCTGGCCAACTAGCATATAGATAGATTATTTATTATTATTAAGTGACAATATAATATATATGTATATACATATATATATGTAAATATAAAATATATGTATATCTCCTCTTAGCTTGCCTCATTCTTTAATTAACTATTTTATCCTCTTCAATTTCTATATGTTGAGTCACTGACATTTATACAGAAGTCCAAAGTTTCACAAAGTACTTTACATACATCATCTCATTTGAGCCTTACAACCTCCTCAGGAAACAAGGATTGTTATCCCATTTCACAGATGAGAAACTAAGGCCGAAGTCATACTGCCAGTACATGCAAGAGGCATGATCTGATCCTTACTACCCTAAAAACCCAAATCCACAACTATGGCACACTATGGCACTATATTAAGTGCCAAAGAGGATATAATCTATTTATTTGAAGTCTGTCCATTAGGAATTGTATAGAGCCTGGAAAGGAAAAACATATGAAACCCAATACCTTGGCTTTCTATGTACAAGAGGCAACTTTATTTCCCCTTTAATCATTCTGATGAATTGATTAATCATTGCTCTTTTCCATCTCCATTGCTTCTTTTATAAAGTACATCAGTTTGAAACACATCCAGCATTCCAGGCTCTCCAACACTACATATGTATAAAAAATTAAACAAACAAACAAACAAATAAATATACACACACACATATACATATATTATATATAGAGAGATGATATATATAGATATAAACACACATAAATATGTGTATACATATATATGTATGTGTACATATGAATATATACTGTATTGGGTACAAGACATGGTGCTAGGCCCAAGGGCGGACCTCAACCAATACTTCTTAAATTGATCCAAAAAGGACACATCTGGTTCGGTCGCCAGCACAATCCTTGGTAATGACTTGACCTGGAAGCAATAACATCCTCAAGAAATAGCCAACGGTGACTTCCTACCTTGTTGCTCAGCAATGATTTTTCCCCCTTAAACATACGACCTTTATATTGTCCCCAGTAGAACACTTCTGTGACTATTCGGCACACTCATGGAGCTATCTCCCCTAAAAGTTACAACTCTTGGCTGGACATTTCCTTTTTACTTGAAAACTTGAAAATCCCAGTGTCAATAGCCCTCCACCAGATCATTTCAATAAAATTAGTCTGGCGTGACAGAGATACTAAAGATAGCAAAGATAAGCAGAGGACATACTACTGATAGGGCCTCCCTAGATTTTAGCTCTACTTAGCTGTCAAACTGATTTTCAAGTGCAGCCCTGGCCATGTCATTCCCCCCAATTCAATCAACCCCAGTGCTCCCCACTTCCATGAGCAAATCCTCTATCTGGTGTTCAAAGCCCTTTATAACCTGGCCTCTTCTGCCCTTTCCAAGTGTTCTTATGCCTTATTTTCCTCCAGATCTTCTCCAATCTGATGATACTGACCTCCTGGCTCTTCCTTCCAAGAGATAATCATCTCCAGCCTCCAAGCATTTTCACAGACAGTCTCCAACCCCATGCCTGGAATTCCTTCCCTCCTCATCTCTAGCTCCAGGGCTTTCCTCAAATCCCAGGTAAGATCAAATCTTTAGGAGTCCCTGACTGATCTTTCTGGAGGCTAGAGCACCTTCCTTCCGTGATTGCCTCCTATTTTATGGTCTATAGTTTCTCATTAAGTAAGTATTTATGGAAATCTTTCCCATTAGATTGTAAATTCCCTGTGAGCAAGGACTAATTCCAGACCTCAAGACTTAGAACAATTTGGGAATTTCTCAAGGATTAATTTCTCAGTCAATAAATAATAACAATAGGCAATTCACTGGAACTTAGTCCTTGAAAGTCACCTGGGATGGTGAAAAGCTTTGGGATCTTCCCAGAGGCCACAAGTAGTCTGAGTCTACTGAATCTTACTGGCTAGTTACTTCTCTCTGGAGGAGGAGCAGATCATTCCACCTTTCATTAGAATATATGCTCCCTGTGGGCAAGGTCAGTCTCTAGACTTTTTAGAGCCACAATTAGCATAGTGCTTAGAGCTAGGTAGATGCTTACAGAATTGAACTGGATTCTGGGCCTCAGTTTCCTTAGCTGTAAAATGAAGGCTTTGAATTCTATGACATCTAAGGTCTGTCTCTTCCTAGCTCTACTATCCTAAAGACTGATGTACTTTATAAAAGAAACAATAGGGATGGAAAAGAGCAGTGATTAATCAATTCATCAGAATGATTAAAGGGGAAATAAAGATGCTGTTTTCTCCTATGTCTGTAAGATCTGCAGGCTCAACTCCAGGCTCTACTTAGTATTTGAGTGACCTTGGGAAGAGGTCACCTACCTTTTCTTGCCATGAAAACAGAGAGGTTGACCTAGACATCCTCTAAGACCCCTTCTAGCTGTAAATCTCTATAATCTAAAGATCCACATCTTCCTAAATCTACTGTAGTCAGACAAAATCATCTCATCCACTCTGGGTCTCAGATTCTACATGTTCGTAATCTCAAAATGGACTTCAAACTCTAGTGCCCCACGATGTCCTCAATACAACCCGCCCATGGAGGGCAGCTAGTTAGTGTGGTGGATAGAGCACTAACCCTGAGGTGGGGAGAACCCAAGTTCATATCTGGCCTCAGACACTTAACACTTCCTGGCTGTGTGACCCTGGGCAAGTCACTTAACCCTAACTGCTTCAGCAAAAAAAAAAAGTTCCTATCATTCCAATTTTAATAGTTATTGGTGTGAAAAATTTCTGTTCCTAAATTAAAATACATCACACATTATTTCTTCTGACAGAAAATTATCTTTCCCTCCCAAAAGTCATTTGCCTGAAATGCTCAATGACTTCACCAGTTCAGTCAGCGAGGAAGTGAGAATCACAAATTTGTAGTTCTTAGGGTCTTCCCTGAAACAGGTCTTGAGGATGGCTATCATACTGGTAAATGGCCTTCCTTCTGGCAGAGTGGTTGTTTATAAATGCCTACACATTTTGGCCTGCAGTTCTAGAATTTCACCCTTGATTTCCTTCAAAGGGCTTGGATAGATGCCACCTGATCTCAGAGATTTAGCCACATCTCATTTGTTGATTACTTACGACATTCTATTGATTTACTGCTATTTTTTTCTTGTCCATCTGATCCATGTGTTCCAAAAGATTGCTTTCTAAGACTGAATATATATTTCCATATATATATATATATATATATATTCAGTCTCTCCATGCTCTCCTTTTCCTTTTCTAATTTACCTTTTGTATAATTATGGGGTCTCACTGGTTCTTTACCTGCAATCTCTCCTCTAAGGTACTAAAGCCATCTGTAAGACACTCTTCCAATCACTTCTTGGTCTTGAAAAGTTTCCTACTTTGTATCCCTCCTGATATACTCTGCTAACTTCTCCCTTCTCATTTAGGCTGTTGGGACTTTTTAAAAAAAATCTGTCCTTTACTCCCTGAGATAAACACAGAGGGACATTCTCTAAAGGAAGGAGTACCAGGCAGGGCCAGGTACACAAGGATAATGCTACACAACATTAGAGAGTACACAAAATGGAATTATTATATACCTGATTTTACAGAGAGTTTCTGGAAGCCTACATCTTATCAGCTCATGTTTTGAAAGTAAAAGCTGTGGTGTCTAAATCAATATCCTCAAATGTCTGAATGAGGGCTGTCAAGAGAGAAGTTCCTTATCCTCTGGAGAATAGGGGTTAGCTGGGAAATGTACCCAAACATGAATTAAGCAAAGGCCCAGGACTCCCCACAAAGAATTTTTTTCCCACTACTCCAAGATTATCCTTTAAAAACCAAGGAAAAGAAAAGGAAAATTGACCCTCAGGAGAATCAGGTCCTTATCTAGCTATGACTTGCATTCATTGCCTCAACTATCTTAGGACAAATCTCAAAGACAAGCCTGATCAGGCAGCTTGGAGCAGTTTGAAAAACAAATACTTCTCTACCAGAAGCCAGAGCTGAATCATGAGGACCCCAGGGGATGGAGACTGCCTGCAATATCCCATTCAGGGCTCTCAAAGAACAACTCAGGAGAAGGCATTTTGGTAAGCAAGAGCCACATGACAAGAAAAATCACAGCAGAAAACAAAAGTAGTTCAGTATCATACAGAAGACATCACCTTAAATTCTAATCTGACATGAATCAATGAAACAGCTTTCATTAAGTACTTACTATGTACCAAGTACAGTGCTGTGTGTTAAGTACAAATAAGAAAAATAACAAGACAGTCATTGCTTTCAAAGAGTCAGCTCTATAATTAAGAGGAGACAACATATAGATAGGAAAGTATTCAGGCAGATGATGAAGGGAAGAGGGCGAAAGGGGGAGAGAGGAGACAGAAAAAGAGAAGGAGCAGGAAGAGGAGGCAAAGCAAAAGGAGAAAGAAAAGGAAGAGGAGGAAGAAAGGAGAGGAGCAGAGAGGGAAAAGGAAAAGAGAAATAAAAGTAGAAATCTCTTTTATAATTATGGCTAAGAAAAAAATCAAACTAAAACAAAGAAAAAAGACAATATCAACAGCATAGAAGTAAAAGGCTTTTACACAAAAATCAATGCAGCTAGGGTTATAAGGGACACTGTAAACTGGGGAGAATGGAGGGAAATTTTTGTCACACACACCAGTGAAAGTCTGATATCAGCAAATTATATAAGGAATGAACATAAACAAGATCATTGATACATTCCCCAATAAAGGATACAATTTTCAAAAGAATCACAAACCCTTCACAGCCACATGAAAGAGCTCTAATTACTAATAACAATACAGAAATCAAAACAACTCTGGAGTTTCAACTCCCACCCTTCAGATGATAAAAACAGAAATCATCAGTATGTTGCTGATAGACCTGTAGACCTATAACTGGCATAGACATTCTGGAGAATAGTTTGTAATTATGTGAGAAAAATCACTAAAGTGTTATAACCATCACAGTCATTGGTACCATTACCCGACATATTCCTCAAAACAGAAAGATACTCTATAACAAAATATGCAGGGCTGCATATGTTTTTGTTAGAAAAAAAAATCCTAGAAATAATGTGGCCATTCCTCTACTTGGTAATGGATAAATAATATAAACAAATGGATATATGTATATATATATATGTAATGAAATACATACTGTTAGCTAATCTGAGAAAGAGAGAGAGAGAGAGAGAGAGAGAGAGAGAGAGAGAGAAACATGAGAAGAACTGTTTGAACAGAAGGAAGCAGAACTAGGAAAACAACATACCCATCAGATATAGTGCAAAGGAAACTGATCAAGATATAATGATAATGATCAGTCAGTCCTGGAACATCCACACTCCTTTACTCAATGAAGTGAAAGGCTACATGTGTAAACTTTGTACCTTCTGCCAGAGGCAGTCTCTGTATCAGTTGACTTTTTGTTACTAGGAAAGTTTTATCAGGTGTGCATAAAATTCAGAAATGGCTATTTTTGTAGAGTTATTAACAAAGCTTTTTTTTAGGAAAAACCTTCAGCTCCAGAACTCACTATAATAGTAAATGGAGGCTGATTAGCACAGCCATACAGTGGATATTCCACCTCTGGAGTCAAGAGCAACTGGGTTTACATCCTGTGTAATTTTAGGCAAATCACTTCAGGTGTCTGGGTCTCATTTCCTAGTATGAAAGGCAGTTGGACAAAAAATGTCTCTTCCAGCTCTTAAATCCCCTGCTCTTTCTATGGGGGTAGCTCAAGGATATGATATACATAAAAATTAAAACAAAAAACAAAACACCTTCTCGACAAGGCCAGAACTGAAACTACAAGATACTTACTACCTATTAGGTGTGTTGTAGAGGGGATCTTTAGGGCAGCCAGGTGGCACAGCGGATAGACTACCAGAGCTGAAGGCTTTAAGTCAGAAAGACTCATCTTTGTGCGTCTCAGACACTTTCTACGTGGGTGACCGTGGGCAAGTCACTTTACCCTGCCTGCCTCAGTTTCCTCATCTGTAAACCAAGCTGGAGAAGAAAATGGTAAACCATTTTGTTATCTTTGCCAAGAAATCCAAATGGGGTCATAAAGAATTGGACAGGACTGAACAACAGAGAGAATCCTTGTTAAGAGATTGGCTGGATTAGTTGGTCTCTGATCTTTTTCAATTCTGTGGCTCTAACAAAACCAAAATGATAAAATATATGAGTTTAAAACATTTTGAAGTTCTTTTTTTGAGGTTAATTTTGTTAAAGGTTTGAAAGGAGATTCGCCTGATCTGATTTGAAAATCTATAATAATTACTAAAACTCTCTCAAAGGAGATCATGAAGTCTCAGAAGCCAAGAATATACATTCTTGAACAAGAATCCCCTTATCTAAAACACAGCAAATTAGAGGACAATAGATAATAGAATAGAACAGAGAACCAAGAAATAAAAGTGTATAAGAAATGAATTCTTAGCAAACCCAAGCTTACAAAACATTAAGGAAAGGAAAATCGTTAAAAACCAGCTGGGAAAATTGGATGACAGTGCAAAAAGTTGAATTCAGCTCCACATTTCACATGATACTGCAATAAATTCCAATCTAAGCACACAAAAAAATAAAGGTAAGAACATTTATCACAAATATAAAGAAAAAGGTTTATCTATTGGAAAAATCGATAAAATTACCAGAGACAAAATAGACTGATCCGAAAAGCAGAAAGATAAAGATTTTGTATGCCAAAAAAAAAATTTTTTTTTTTAAGACTGGGGGATCATATCTTTGAGTCACACAAGTCAGGCAAAAATCAGACATCTAAAATAAATGCAAAAGTGATGTAAAATGTATAAGAACCATATTTACTTCCTAATTCATTCCAAACCCTCCTTTCTCCTCCTCCTCCTCCCTCCACTGACAGATACTTCTTTATAACAGGTAAAAAGTTTGTCTCATGGTCAGAAAAACCTTGTTCAAGTACCACCTCTGACATTGCCTGTGTGATACTGGTCAGTCTCCAAACTTCCTTCAAGACTCAACTCAAATCTTACTCTTTTTCCTATTCTCCTCATTCTTTCTGGGCACTTTCTATCCAGGGATAACTTTTCTTTAGGCCAGATTTGATCTTGCATATGCACGATTTTTTTTGCAAATTAGCTCCTCCATTAAAATGAAAGCTCCTAGAAGGCAGGAAGCCCATTTTTAACTTTGTTAGTATCCCCCAGCATTTAGCCCAGCACCTGACAGATTGGATGCTTGATAAATGTTGACTGACTGGTTCAGTGTCATAAGCAGGTACCAATCTACACCAAAGAGGGAGTTTTCTAACTGGGAGCACTTGTAATGAAAATCAATAATTCTATTCACACCCCCACCACTAACCTATTCCATTCCCCAACTATGTAATGACAAAAGAATACAAACAAATAATTATAAAAATGAAAGGCAAATTACTAACCTAATCACTTGAACATTTTTTCACAAACTTAATCATAGAAATGGCCATCATAGGAGCAAATAATAATAATAATAATAATAAAGTGGGGCAGCTAGATGTGCAGTGGATAGAGTACCAGCCTTGAAGTCAGGAGGACCTGTGTGACCCTGGGGAAGTCCCTTAACCCCAAATGCCTCAGCAATAATAATAATAATAATAATAAAGATATTAAGTACCCCTCCAAATGGCCAATACAACAAAATTCAATGTTAAAAGAAGCCACCATACGATACCTGGTGGAACTCAAAAAGTAGTGTGATCTGATCTTTGGGAAGAAATATTAGGATACAGAAAACAAATCTGGAATTTAAGCCTTTTGTAAACTGCCCCACTCACCACCATCTTTCCAGTCTGTCTATATTTCATCCACACTCTGCAATTCAATGATCCTTTAGGCCTCCTACATAAAAGCATCCACCTATTAATTTGGGAATACTCTCCTTCCACATCTCAGCCTCCAGGCTTCCTGCAAATCCCACCTTTTACAAGAAGCCCTTCCTCATCTTCCTTACTCTAGTGCTTTCTCTCTCTTGCTTATCTCAGATTTATCCTGCAGACAGCTTCTTGGCTCAGAGTTGCTTGCATGATACTTTCCCCACCAGACTATGAGCTCCCTTTTGCCTTTCTTTGCTTTCCTCTTGCTTGGCACATAGTAGGTATTCAATAAATGTTTATTGCCCAATTGACAAAATCAATCATACCTCTTGATTCAACAGTGGCACTTTTGGGATGACATCCTAATGATATTAAAAGGAAAATAAACCCTCTACAAAAATCTTCACAACTTCTTCATTTATAATAACCTAAATATTGGAAACAGACAGGATTTTCAGAAATAGGGTTGTAGATGAGCAAATTGTGCTATAGCAATGAAACGGAATATTACTATGCTGCAAAAAAAAAAAAAAAAAAAAATCATTGTTCCACGCCATACCGCAGGACTTCTATGAAGCTGCCAAGTGAGAAGAGCATATGCAATGATTTTGGCTACATTTGAAAAAATCCAGCATCACATCTAATTTTACAAATTGAACAGAAATATGGAGGGGATACAAAGCAAGTTATTGTTAACATCTTGTTGAACAGTTTTATTTTGTTCTTAAAAAAAAAAAAGTCACAAGGGGGCAAAACTGGAGAGCTCAGAAACTGTTTTTGTAAAGCTGCTCTGGTTGACTGCAGGCATCAAAGGAGCCAACAGTGTTGCAGTTGCTTAGAAGAGCTAAGTCAGGCTGAAGCCGCACTAGCCCAGCACCGTCATCTAGAACACAGGAAGTAACAGTCCCACTGTGCCAGGGAGGTCAGAAGAGACTGGCTAGGAGGAAGTCTCTTGTTCCATCCCAGCTGCCATATATTGAGGAAGACATTGACAATCAGTCTGAACGGAGGGTAACTAAGATGGTCATAGAAAGAATTCAGGGGAAGAAAGGAGAGCAATTTATTTAGCTTGAGAGGTAGATTTTAGGATCTTAAAAACTATCAAATACAAGGACACAAAGAGATGGCACTTTTCTTCAAGGAAAACAAAATAGGATTATGGGAAGCTGGATGTCGAATCAGGAAAATTTTAGACTCAAATCCCATCTCTCACATTCACTAAGTAGATGACCAGAGAGAGACAGTTCACATTATATCTGTTATCCCAAATGTAAAATGGACTAATAATAATAACATTACCTGTGTTTAGCTGGTAGGATTGTTGGGTGAGGATATATATGTAAAATAAAGATATATATGAGAGATATAAAGAGTTCTGCATTTTTAAAGTACATCAATATTAGCTATTACTATTATTTTCTAAACCTCTTTGATACACTTGCCACATATACTTTCTTATAAAAGCTAATTGTATATATATCATATTCACCTCTGCACAGGCAAGAAGTGTTTTATCTGAATGGTTTATTTCCCTCATCTAACAAAGTGTTCTGCGCATAGAAGGCAGGCGATACATTGAAAAAAACAAAAACAAAGAATTGTTATGTGTTGCAGCAGAGGAGAGAACTATGGAAAAAGTTACAAGGAGGTGACTTGGGGTGCAAATTAAGAATGAGAACTGTTCCAAAGTAGAATGGGCTGCCTTCTGAAGGAGTGAGCTCCCTGTTACCAGAGGTGATAATTCTAATCCAGCACTGTCATCTAGAACACAGGAAGTAACAGTTCCACTATGCCAGGGAGGTCACAAGAGACTAGGAGGAAGTTTCCATCTAATTCCTTTATTTCATAGATGAGGAAACCAGGGTGTTTCAGTCACACTGGCTCTGGCTCCTTGCTCCTCTGACATTCAGAATCATCCAGATTCTGTCTTTTATTGTATTGACTGCATTATTATCTCTTTGCATGTTATTTTCCATGCAGATATCTAAAATGATTTAGGTAGCTAATGCCTAGAATCAAATTACTATTACAAATTATATGCCTCAAGAATTGGAAATTGAAAGGATGCCCATTAACTGGGAAATATCTGAACAGATTGTAGTACATGATCATGATGGAATATTATCGAACAATAAAAAATGACAAACAGGATGGTTTCAGAAAAACATGGAAAGACTTAGATGAACTGATGCAAAGTGAGGTGAACAGACACAGGCTGTCATTTCACAATACTGTAATATTGTAAAGATGACCAACTGTGAAAAACTTACTACTCTGATCAAGGCAATGATCCAAGACTATTCCAAAGGACCTGTGATGAAAATGCCTCCAAACTGAGAGATCTGATGGACTTTGAAGCATGCTTTTACTTTCCTATTTTTGGGGGAGGATTTTGTGTATTTTCTTTTGCAACATGGCTAATGTGGAAATGTTTTTTCAAGACTTCATATGTACAAATGTTATCATGTTGCTTGCCTTCTCACAAGGTAGGGGAGGAGTGGGAGGAAAAGAGAAATTAAAACTCAGACTTTTAAGAAAATTAATGTCAAAATGATTAATGTAATTGAGAAATATTTAAGAAAATAAAAATATATTTTAAAAAATAAAATAAACTCCATGCCGCAAACAGTGTGGAGTGATAGTCTTGCAATTAGTTAGCATTTACATAAGGTTTGACTAAGTACAAGAATCATCTCCTGAAGCCCTGGGAGGTAAGGAAGGGCTTTTATTCCCATTACATAGATAGAGAAACTAGGGAAGGTTAAGGTTCACAGGCTCACAGAGCAAGTGAAGATTTGAAGTCAAATCTTCCCAACTCCTGGTCCAGCACGATATCTACTGGGCCACCCAGCTTGTGACCTGGAGAAATCACATCAATCCTAAGTATCTATTAAGCTGTTCTCTGCCTTCAGGGAGAGTTGCCTACACCCAGTGCAAGACCCTACATCTTTCATGCTCCACATACATCAAACAAATCTACTTATTGTTCTCAGAGTCAGCACAGTAGATCAGGAATTGTTTGCTGTTCTTCATGACCCCATTTGGGATTTTCTTGGCAAAGGTACTGGAGTGGTTTGCCATTTTCTCTTCCAGCTCATTTTACAGATGAGGAAACTGAGGCAGACAGTGAAATAACTTGCTCAAGGTCACATAGTTAAGTAGTATCTGGAGCTGACTTTAGGCCTTCAGCCCCAGCACTCCATCCATCAGGTGATCCATTGGGAAGTCTTAAAACTAGTTAAGTCTGAGATCTGCCATTTACTAGCTATATGAACTTAGACCAACTATCTGTGAAACTCAGTTTCCCCAGAGTAAAATGGGAGGGAAGGGTTTGGGGGGAAGAAAGGGGGAAATAATCGACCCTGCCCAGCCTTCCTCACTGGGGTGTCTGGGAAGACCATGTGACAACATGAGGTGCTTTGTAAACTTAGAGTGTTATATAAATTTAGACTCGTATTATTACGATTACACATGATTCCCTTCTGGGGGTTAGCACATGCTACCCATTCTTTGTGGGTGGGATGCCTTTCTTTTAGGCTCACCTAATCTTTTTTTTTTTTCTATTAAAAAATATAAGCAAGACTCAGCTTGCCCGATGGTCCTAGGCCCCCATGCACCCAAGTCCCTTCAGGTGCTAGCCAATGCACCTGACTGTCCCTACTGTGGGCATGCTGGACAATATGCCTTCCTGGAGAGTCCAAATGCTTCATTTTAAACTTCTCACAGGCCACCCTTAGTCTAGCACTCCTCATGCTGCTGGCAACTGAACAAATGTTATTGACTAGCTGCTTTGAAAATGTTGCATAATCACAACTATCATAAATACCAGAAATCCCCAACTTCTAATATCATACTTCAAATATCAACTGGTCTTTTTGTATTTTTTCCTCTTTCTGTATTTTTTAAAATATAATTTCCATAGTCAATATCAATTTATTAAAACTGCCTTCTAAAACTGATGAGTGTTGTCCATTTCACACACACACACACACACACACACACACACATACACACATCCCTTTAATCAAAATGCTACTAGATTCTGAAGACAAAACCTCTCTTAGAAACAAAATATAGTCTGGGAGCAGGGAAATGTCCCCAAGTTTTGCTTAAATTAAAAAGACATTAGAAAATAGCACAGGATTTTTTTTAAATGAACAATTTAGCTACAGTACAAAGGACACACAGCCCACTTATCAGAAGGGTCCATAAGGCATCAGTTCACACATGAACAATCTAAGCAGCCTCCAACCTTCTTATCTACTAGATCAGTCAACAAGATACAGGTACCACCTATGTAAACCTAAGAACACCTAAGGTTAAGTGGGAGATAATATGAAGCTGCCATAGGACAACAGATTTTCAAAACCAGTGACAAAATTAAAATTCATCCTGCAGACGGGAGAGCATTCCTGAACAGCTGGGCAAAAAATTTAACTAGCAGAACACCAGAATCCAACTTCTAGATTCACCTTATGGAGTTAGTCATTTACTGCTTAGGGTGGGAGATTTTTCAGGGAAGTAAGTAAAGACCAGAGGGCTCCTTGTCCACTCCAAGCAGGGAAGCTCTGAATCACTATTATTCTTGGCACTTGAAACAGCACTTGGGTGTTTCTGGGGGAAATAGAATTCAGCTGGTGCCAGAACTACTGGGAAGGAGTTACCTAAGGCCTAGTGCACCCAAGCTCCTTGGTGTGTGTCATTTTGTTACTTTAAATGCAGCTACCAAAGCACCTCAAGACATGTCTCTCTGGTCCAGATCCCTATAAGAATCATCCAGGATTTTCTGTCCACTGGAACTCTAACCACAATCCCAAAACCACAAGGGGGAACGGCTCTGGGTCTGGGAGGGACACAATCTGACAGGGCACAATTGTCAAAAATCACACTAATCCCAGTGTTGATTCCTATTTATGGGTACATTGGGGTCACGCCAAAACCTCATCCTATCCACCGCCCTTGCCAATTACTGCTTTTTATCTCCCAGCGCACTTTCCATTATATCATCATTCCCTCAATGCTTCTCAGCATACAGTGGCCCCCAGCAACTGCCCCCCCCAAGCTTTTCCCCTGCAATCAGAACCTACCTCTCCTCCCCACGACCTGCCGCAGCTCCTCTCCACTAGAGATGGCTCTTAGGGAAGAAACCAAACAACTCCTTTTTCTAGGACAGAGGGGACCCTAAAAGGGGGTGGCAGCGAAGAAAGTCCCCTATTAACCCCCGAACACTTGGCTGGAGTGGGAGAACTCTGGGGCGGCTAAACGAATGGTCTTCCTCTCAGGTTCCCCCCATGCAGGATTCAAGCCGGAGAAGTCACGATCCCAGATGCCCACACCTCAAGGCGAGCTAGAAGCGGATTATACCGGTGCCCAACCGGAGGTGGCCCCGCACCTGCTGCCCCCCCCTCCCTTGGCGCTGGAGGCGGAGCGCTGGCTCTCACCTCCCTGGAGCCCGGCCAAGCGGACTCCCAGCCCCGCCCGCCCGCTCCTCCGGGGAGGCTCGGCGGGCGGGGGCTGGCTGGCACTGCTCAATAAGCCTGGGCACTAACTGGGGCGGGTCTGGAGGAGAGGCGCGCTCTCGGCGCGGGGCAGGAACCCGGAGAGGGAGCCCCAGCAGCTTGCCCAGCCCAGCTCCGTGCGGTGCCGTGACCAGGGCTCGCGGTCCTGTGATCCTGGAGAGGGAGGAGAAACGCAAAAGGGGCGGGAGGGTGAGAAGGAAGGAAGGACCTTCGGACGGACAGACGGAAGGAAGGAAAGAGGAAGAGTGGGGGCCGTGTGCTCCGCAATCGTCCTGCAGCGCGCGGCTCGGCGCACAGGCCGGGGTCCCACCCACAGCCCGGGCCCCAGCGCAGGAGTCCCAGTGCTGGGCCAGCCCGCAGCTCGGTGCGCACGGGAAGGGAGGATAGAGCAAGGTGCCAGCGCCCTCCCCGACCCCCCACTTGCGCCCTTCCCCATCGGAGGGTCCTCCTTGGCCGGAGGGCGGCAGGACCCACCTGGCGGAGCGGCGGCAGCTCTGGGGCAGGAGAGGGCGGCATCACCTGCGGGGGGCGGCGGCGCGGC
>JAJPUD010001452.1:26040-42406 GCA_023553655.1 Myrmecobius fasciatus
CTCCCCCGGCAGGTGCAGCGGGCCCGCACCCCGCCGTTGTCAATGTCGTCCTGCTCGGGGGCCCACTTGGGCCGGGGCCCTCTCACTAAGGGGCCGAGGGACCCCAAATGTAACCAGCAAATAGCTGTGCTTAGGGTGCTGGGGTAGGACCCAGACATCGGGAAGGCAGTTACGCAACTCCCATCCCCCAATGGAGAATGCCCATCTGCCAGTGCAATCGCTAGATTAATTTCTGGCCACCTACGTTTTCTTTCTTACCTCTTTTTGCTCGATGTGTTTTCAATCCGAGGTTCTAGGCCATTGGTCTTTTCTTCCGACTAGGCCTAGTCTGTTAGTCTCCCACCTATTTTTCTCCAGCAAAGTCTTGCAGATTGTAACTGAGCAGCCTAACTAACCCGGATTACTTTGGGTCGATGCTGCCTTAACGGGGTTGTTTTCCTGTAGAGATCTTCGGCCAGTAATTTAGCCTCCCTGGTCTGTTTTCTCTTCTGTAAAATGAAGGGAATTGAACTAAATCATGCTGGCCTTCCAGATCTAGATCCATAATCCTAAAAGAATTGGGGCTAGTTTTCTAGAAAGATAGCCTCCATTACAAATGATTCATCTTATTTTTGTTAAATGAACGAAGCTTCTCTGGTCTGCCCCCTTCCCCTTTATGGAAGAGAAGTTAAAGGGGAAATGAGAAAAGAACCCCCCCCCCCCCCGCAGAACAAAGAACAGTCAATTTTATTGGCTCCGGTTCAAAGGACAGGCCCTTAGAAATCTCCAAAAGTGAGAGCACCCATCTATTGGCCCCAAGCAACTGGACCTGGTCTAGTTTCCTGCCTTCCTTTGATTAAAAATTGCCCTGGAGCAAGCAGAGAATCTTCAGATCATAGAATCACAGATCCAGACCTGGCAGGGCCCCCCAAAGTTAACCTCAAATTTTAGAAGGATAAAACTTAGCCATGGTGATTAAGTGATTTACCCATGATGATATAGGCCCCTCTCCACTTAGCATCTAACACTTGCTAGTTGCTAATTGCTAATAACCTAATATGATTTGAATAATCCTTTTTATGAGGATGTTTTTAATATTTTAGCTCATGTTATTTTGACCTAGGGCAAGGAGCTTGAGTTTAATAGCTTGATAGCTTTCAATAAAATTGATTTCTTTTGTAATCCCATATATTCTGTTTTATGCATTTTAAAACAGCATTCTGGAAAAGGATCTATAGATTTCCCCAGACCACCAAAAATCCATTTCTCATACACTTAAAAACCACTAAATGAGAGGAAGAGAAGCAACAAATGAGTTTTTTTTCATCTCCTTTATAAGAGTTTTCCTTCAGTTCATCCTTCCCCCTTTTAGGTGTCTGAGGGAGAAGGGGAATCAGCTTGGTAATTGCCTCTAATAGGGATGTGTTGGAAACTTACTGGAGAAGTCAGTTGGAGGAACAGAAATAGCCCCCATAAGAAGAAATTCCCATTCCCATAGGATGTCACTGTGGCTGTGACACAGGGATAACGATCCTCTGCCAGACAAGGAAATCAATGAAGGCCTCCATTGTTGTGGCAAAACTGGTAAGGAAAAAGAATTGCCTTTCTGGGGGCTTTGAACTTCCTTACCAAAAATACTGAAAGGCTACTCACAGAGCTAGAATAAAGCAATGCCTGAGGACACTTGCTGGGAGCATCCTGGAACTGCAGGAGAAATCGTGTCTGGCTGCACCTCCCCCCAATACTAAGAAAGTCATGTCATCATTAGGGACTGTAATTGATTGGTTCCTTATGTACAGCATTGGAAGAAATGGATTAGTTCTGTGGGTATTGAATTCTGGCCATAAATTACATTCTAGATTGGCTTTTTTTTTTTTTGGTAAAATTTTTATTGCTTTTAAACTTAAATATGAAAAGAGAAAAGAAGAAAAAATGTTCTTATGTATATAGAAGAATATGAGAGGATTCAATATAAAACAATAAATGCACATTTCAAGGAAACCTACAAAAGAAATACTACACATTGTTTTCAAAGCTACCCAACTTTTCTTTGCTTCTTTTTAGGTTTTCTTTTGTTCTGTGCTCCCCCTTTTTTCCCATCCTAGAGAAGATTACAATTAAACTTGGAAATATAGGGATAGTTAGCTGGTTATGTACTTATATGTACACATAAAAATAGGTCTCTAGATCTATATACACATATGTAAGACAATACTATACATATTTCTATTCATATGTCATCTCTTTCTCTGGAGGTGGGTACACTCTAAGAGTCCTGCATTTATTAAAAGTTGTCTATTCCAATCAAATAGTATCAACAGTTTCCTTGCCTATCTTAATTTTGCCTTAAAATGTATGGACAACACATCTTTCACAATAAAGTTTTTTTGATTCATGTTTTTAAAATCAACAAAATAAATTTCAATTACAAATTCACAACTATAAGCTCTAAAATTGTATATAACAAAAACAAATGGCATAAAACAAATAGAGTAACATGATAACTTAGATAAAAATGGATGATAATCAACAATTTTACAAAGAATTATAAGCATTTAGCGTACTTGTCAATTCATTCTCTCAGGCAAAGTGCATTTTTGATCATGAATAAATTAATGGATATACATCAGAGCAAATTATTTCAGATAACACAAAAAGGAATTCTTCTCATAAAATGTCTGATTATGACCTGTATGCTTGCAAGTTGAGAGTTCTTTTCAGTTAACTCTGGGATACTGTACATACATTGCCAATCCCCATTTCTTGAGTTGCATGTGTGAGCCAAGATTGTGAAAAAATCATCCCAAATATGTTTTGGTTCTTTGAAGCACAAGAGAATCTCTAGCATTCTAGTGACAAACCGAATGTTAGGATCAGGGGTAACTAACATCTTAAGATCACAGAAGCCCATTAGCAGGATAGTTGCAGGGGGATGAATTAAGATCATCTATAAATCACAAAGGAGCCATAATCTGTATTAGTGTAGCCACTATCCTTGGCCATATAGAATAGAACAAAGGAAAGATTCTTTTAAAATGTAATGATTAAATCATTCACCGAAGAGCCATAGGCTAGAGACTTAGGTAAGAATCTTAAGAGATCTTAACATTTCCAAGGGCAATATCTTATTGGAAGAAAGCCTTTAAGACCCATTATTGATCTACTGATTCAAATGCTTTTTTAAAATGAATGTTAAAAATTGTCTTTATATGTAATTGGAAAAAGACAATTTTCAAAAATATAAATAGCTAGCATTTATAGAATGTTTCAGATTTTGCAAAGAGTACTCAATATGTTATCTGATCTGCAAATCAATATCCCCATTTTACAAATGAGGAAACTGAATCTGAGAAAGGTTAAATCACTTGTCCAGGATCATAACGTTATTAAGTGTTGGAGGCAAGATTTGAACTTTGTCCTTTCTGACTCCCAAGTCCAGTACTCTGTCCTCCTCATGTTTTCCTCAAGGAGGACCTTGATCTATGAGTAGTCTATTCTACTAAAGATTTTATAGTAAACATATAGGATTGTAAATACAGATTTTTTTTTTCAGTTGCTTTTTAGGTAAATAGACCGTTTATTATTCTTTTTGTTTATTTTATTTGAGAAAAATTTTTTAAAGTATCCTTGAGTATCTTTAAAATTGTGCTGCCTCTAATTCAGATTTTGACTTTTCTTGAGTGTCATTTCCACTTAGTAGTGAGATGTTCAGGATACAAATATTGTGATTCTATTGTCAATAAGAATAGCTTGCTCTAGAAATAGTGGCCAATTTGTTCCATTTCTTTTGTAGTTACTGTTATAAATCTAGAGAATTTCAGAGTACTAGATTGTGAAGATAGCAAAGTTCCATGTGATAATGTCTGGAATGCTCTCCCTTTCCCTTCTGTAGGGTTGGGAAGAGTTTTGGGAAGAGACAGACCCTTTACCACCTTCTTTTTGGATCTGAACATTTCTCCTTGGACTTTCTTGATATTCTAGCTTATCTGGTTTGATTTTCCAGGAATGTCTTTTGTCTTACCATGATCCTGGTTTTAAATGATTGGAAATTAACATACTGGATCAGCAGCATACTAGACCTCTAGCAGAGGAACTTGATTTCTGTGAGTTTAGAAAATAGGTAGAAGTTAAGGAAACCAATTTCAGCCTTAAAACATTTTAACAATAAGCACTTCCTCTAATAGAATGAGTTGCCTAGAGAGGTAGTGAGCACTCCACCACTAAAAGTACTTCAGCAGAATTTGGGTGGCTGTTGCTCCAGGATTTCAGAGGTGATAGGAAGGTCATCTAGGCTCACTAATACTTGAAGAAGAATTCCCCCTTAATCATCCATAACAAGTCGTTATCCAGCTTTAAATTAGAGACATCCAATCAAAGTTTACTATTCCCAGAAGCACTCATTCTTTGGGAAAGCTCCCAATCCAAATTAGCAACTTGTACCCATTATTCCTTGATCTGTTTTCCAGGGTGAAACAGAATATTCCTCACTTTTTTTAGAGAGAATTTCATCTTGGAGAAGGATTCAAATAGATAAAGCCTGTGTTGGGCTCCAGCACTAAGACTTTATGAACCTAATTTATCCTCTCCATCCCATTACCCACTTAGCTTTGAGATCAAGACAATTAAAAAGTGTACCATGTTCCTCACACCTTCTCAAGCTTTCTAACTGTCTCAAGTGAGTGTCTACAACAGTTTTGAAATGCCTTAGCACCATTTGCTATGATATTTAGGGATGGTTATGTGGGATCTCCTCTCTCTCAGTATCTAATTTTTTATATTTTGGGGAAAAAAAAAAAAAGGTCTTCTGTATTTTGCCTTTCCCTGGCTCATTTTTTTAAGCAGTAAAAGAGCAATTAGGTCTTGGCTCCAGCATGCCCTTGAATCCAGTGCTCTTTCCACTATATGAAAGATCTCATTTCATCTCTACTAATCTGAGTAGTTAACAAGTTTTAATTTAGAGACTTGGTATATGTCAGCAAATAGGCTATGATGTACTCATCTTGACATTGAATGAAAAACTCCACAATTTTATCTGCAAAGCAAAGTTCAGGAATTTTTAATCTTTCAACACAGATTATACCAAAAGTTCCTGATTTTTCCTTTTAAAGGGTAAAAGCCTAGAAGCATCATGAAAAATGTCACTTTCATGTCAATACTAGTAGTGCTGTTTTCCATACAGTCTTTTCCATAAGTTGCTTGGCTTGGTTTCAACTTCACAGATCAACCTTCCCCAAAGCCCCTTCTCAAGCTGATCACCCCAAATCTCATCACTCTGAAGAAATGACTCAGGTTTTGCTCAGTCCACCTTCAATCGCCTCTCTTCTTTGAGTGAAGGGCTGGAGGGTAGAGCACTAAGCTCCTCCCAAAGCCTCTGTTTGTGTGTGTGTGTGTGTGTGTGTGTGTGTGTGTAAATCCATGCAGTAAAGTGCACAGGATCAAAAAGGAAACCAATTGTATTGAAATAGTTGTCAAAATTTTGTCTTTTCAAATAATAAATTCATGGACCGTTGATTATGAGTTCCTGTTCTAAAATGCCCAAAAGGCTGTAAAACTGTGAATACTCTTTGATGCAGCTGTATCCCAAAGATATTATAAAATATGGAAAAGTCCCACATGTGCAAAAATGTTGTAGCAGCTCTTTTAGTGGCAAGAAATTAAAAACTCAGTGGATGCCAATTAGTTGGGGAATGGCTGAATAAATTATGGTATATGAACATAATGGAATATTATTGTTCTCTAAGAAATGATGAGCAGAATTATTTCAGAAAAATCTGGAAAGACTTAAATGAACTGATGCTGACTGAAGTGAGCAGAACCAGGAGAAAACACTGTACACAGTAACAGCAAGAATATGTGATCATCCTTCTGGGTCTGTATTCCAGGGAAATTATGGGGTGGAGGGAACCCACATGTGGAGGGATGTTTGTGGCAGCTCTTTTTGTGGTGGTAGGGAACTGGTAGTGGGGTTCATGCCCATCTGTTGGGGGATGGCAGGCTGAGTTGTGGTGTAGGAACATGGTGGAATGTTTTTGTTCTGTGGAAGGTTGTTTTAGGGGGTTCTGGAGAGACATGCACGGGCTAATGCTTAGTGGGGTAGGCAGAACCAGGAGAACATTGTACACTGTAACAACAAGATTATGTGAGGATCAATTATGATGGATTTGGCTCTTCTCAGCAAGAGGTAATCCAGGACAATTCCAACAGACTTGGGGTGTTAGCATAGTATTTTCACCTTTTGTTTGTTTGCTTGCTTTTTCTTTCTCACGTTTTTCTCTTTTTTGCTTTTTGGTCTGATTTTTCTTGTACAACACAGCAAATATGGAAATACATTTGAAAGAATTTTTAATTTTTTAAAAAAAGAATATGTGATGATTAACTTTGAAAGACTTAGTTTTTCTTAGCAATATGGTGATTCAGGACAATTCCAATAGATTGGGGGTAGAAAAAGACCATCCAAATCCAGAGAAGAGCTAGGAAGGCTGGGTATGGATCAAAGCTTACTATTTTCATCTTTTGTTTATTTGCTTTTTCTGTAGTTTTTAACTTTTTGGTCTTATTTTTCTTGCATAACATGATAAATATGGAAGCATGTTTAGAAGGACTATACATGTTTACTCTATGTCAGATTGTTTGCTATTGAGGGAGGAGTGGGGAAAGGAGGGAAGGAAAATGGAACACAAAATCTTATAGAAATGAATGTTGCAACTATCATTACATGTTTTTAGAAAAAATAAAATACTATTAAGAAAAAGAAATCTCTGTTTAATCCAAAAGAAAAGTTGGGGTAGAGCTGAATATGATATGACTCTAAAAAGCAAAATGACCTAGGAAAAGATAAATAATAATTATAAAATACAGATAAAATCTTAGAAAAAGAATGGACACAAAGGTATTAGTTGGGAGAAGAGGGCTGGTAGTTCTGAAATCCTATTCACACTGGGAATAAGTTAAAGAGGGAACAATGCATATGTATACCAAGAGAGATATAGCACCTTCCAAAAATCTATAAAGAAATAAGGGGAAATAAGACAAGGTAGGGCATAAAAAGGTGTATAAATCAAGGGGAAAAGAGATTAATGGGAATGGGAGAAAGAGGGAAAGGAAGAATGGGAGGAAAAGATAAAAGAGAAATCCATGGAGAGAAGGTGGGAAGGTTAAGTAACAAGTCAAGTAAATGGGTAGAAGTAAAGCAAAGGAGTTCATAGGGATAGGAAATAAAAGAAATACACAAATACTATAACAATGATTAGGAATAGAATTCATTAAAAAAAAAAGTAGGGGTAGTAATCATTAATCTTAAAGTAAAACTTTTAAAAAAAGATTCAATCTATATTATATGTCAGTCATAGTATTATTCTTTTAGATGTATGTATATATGTATGTAGGTATATGTATATATGTGTGTATATATACATAAATATATCTGTACTTAATGTAGCCTGCTTAGAGGAAGTGAAGGGGAGAAAAGAGAAGGAAAAATAATAAATTAAAAAATGTACAGCAGAGAATAAAAGGAAATCTACAAGGAAGCAAAGATGGACAGATAGAAATACAATATCTTCTGGTATTATATATGCTTTCTTGAAAAAGAAATTTATTATTATATATTTTGAATCCTCCCTTATGTACATGACAATGTTGTGTGTGTGTGTGTGTAGGTGTGTATCTCTTTCTGTCTTTTTTTAAATTTTGTTTTTATATATTTTTAAAAATCCATTTCAAAATATTTTAAAATGTGAGTAAATGGATGATAATTTTTAAGTGGCATTTGTACAGTGCTTTTAAAGTTGGCCAAGAACCTTGTATATATCATATTTGAATTTTACAACTTTTTGAGCTAGATAGTACAGCTATAATTATTTTTATTTTACAGCTGGGGAAAATGAGACTCAATTTAAATGACTTGGCAATAGATTCACAAGTAAGTGTCCAGATGCAGGACATGAATTCAGCTCTCCCTAATAGCATCCTGTCAGCTGCTGACTGCCTGGCCCAGAGAGCAACCCTTGAAGACTTAGATCTAAAACTTTCACTCCAGGATCCCCACTGTCCTGATTGGTGAGTTCCTCATGTGGTCCACTGTACCTGAGTCCCAGCTTTCTAGAGCACTTCAGTTTAAATCCCAAATCTCACATTTATTACTTGAATCACATTTATCTTCCCTGGACCTCAGTTTTCTCATTCATAAAAAAAGTAAATTAGATAACTTTTTAGTCTTTTTCAACTCTTTATCTATGATCTACTTTCCATGTGCCTTGTCAACACATCTAGGTGCTCTTCTCCCCTCCCCCACAATTCCTCTAGCTCTGGAATCATAATCACATCAATGATGCCATTGTACTAGAAAGGAAATATTAGTCTACTCCCCTGTTGCCACACTCAACATCCCTGCAGTGTTCCAAAAAATGGCAGCCTTCCTTGGTTACCACAGCTCTAGATATGTTGCCTCACAGCATTATGTTAGCTGCTTGAGAACAGGGATGGTCTTAATTTTTGAAAGCTGTATCCCTAGTACTTAGCTCAGTGTTTGACTTAATAGCAAATAATAAATGCTTTTTCATTTATCCATTCATTAAAAACAAACAACTGTTCCCCTATCTTCCTCCCCCTCCCCCAAAAAACAACCCAACTACAACCCAAGCACTAGGAAGAGAAAAGTTTTATGTCCGTCTCCTCATTTGCACTCTCTTGATGATGTTTCCTGTTTTGGAGTATTTCAGGTCTGCTGTCTCTCATGAGATTTGTTCTTAATTGTTAACTGTCATAAAAGAAATCCTCAGTGAAAAATACTATTTTGTGAGTCTCCCTTAAGGGGAAAAAAAGTGAATTGTGTTAACAAGCAACCCAAATTGCAAAACAGTGATTCCAAAGTTCTAAATGATGTACCCCTTAAGGGAAATATTTAAACAAACTAATACAGCCTAGTTTTTAAAAAAGTTTCAGCAGATTAAACATTCACTTTTCCTTAAAATATCCCTTAACTCAGAACAGCTTTGTTTTGTGATGAGACTGTAACATATTCTAATTTGGCTAGAGTAAAGGCACACAGATATGATATAAATGAGCAAGTTGGGGCTCTTAATTATAGTTTTTCCAGTTGAAACTTTCAAAAGACACAAAACACCCTTAGCAAAAATGCCAGGAATAGGAACTGGCAACTACTGAAAACTATGCCTGAAGGAGTTGAATTTATGTACAAATGCATCAATAGGTTAATAAAAAAGGACATTAGAAAACCAGAAATTTTACTGCTTGTCTGGGAAAAAGAATCCTTCGAATGTTAATTTAATTCCCCCTATTGGGATCACACATCTTTGCTTATATTTTTGGAGAGAGAAATGTAACATGTCAAATTGAGATGATACAGTGCCTGAACTGGAAGAAAGGAGAAGAATTGGGAGAAGGGGGAAGGCACAGGGCCTGCAGGGATAAGGGACATGGTAAGAGAAGTAATCATTTGGAGTTTTCCTGAATATAGGTGAAGCTTCATCAACTACTGGAACTTTCTGTAAGTTTATATTTATTGCCCTCAAATAATAGTAGGACCTAGAAATTTTAAAATATAATCACAGATGAGTATTCTGATTGGTTATATTATTTAACTTATTCTGCTTGGTGATGGAGGGTAAAGCTAGAGGAAATGAATCAAGGATATAGAGGATATTTAACTGTTACATGTATGTTGTTCTTCATTTACAAGTTTTTGAAGGGGAGCGCTCTGTACTTCTTACTACTCAGAAGTCTTGGCTCCATCCCATAACTGGTTTTTCAGGTACTCAGAATTAAAATTCTTTTTAGTGATTTTTAATTCTTCTGGTTCTCCTTATTTTTCTCTTCATCAGTTCAAATAGTTCTTCCTCTATTTCTTTTCATTTGTTATTGGACAATACCATTCTATTATACCCATATGCTACAATTTGTCCAGTCCATTTTAATCAATAGGACACCTATTACCTCAAGGACCAGTTTGACCTTCCTGCCAGGACAGACTGACCTTCTGGATCTCAGACTGAGTCTAGGTGACAGTTCTCTCTATTCTAACCTGGTCAAATGGTTCCTGAAATAATGTATTCAGTTTGAGGAGTCACATTCAATTTTTATTCCTCTGATTTCATAGTCATTCAGAACATGAGAGATTTTCAGAATGGAAACAGACAAACAGCGCTGTTTTTATTTAGGCCAATTGGAGTAGGATCAAAGAAGGTGGCATCTGAAGAACAAGATTATGTAAGGATCAACTGTGATGGACTTGGCTCTTTTCAACAATGAGGTGATTCAAGGCAATTCTAATAGACTTGTGATGGAAAGTGTGAATTAAGGCATAGTATTTTCTACAAAGGATGTTGGCTTAGCAATAGCAAACTTAAAACTATATTGTAAAGCAGCAGTCATCAAAACCATTTGTTACTGGCTAAAAAATGGAGTGGTAGTTCACTGCAATAGATTAGATGCACGTGCTACAATAAGCAAGGCCTATAGCAATCTAGTATTTGATAACCCCCCAAACTTCAGTTTCTGGAATAAGAACTCACTACTTGACAAAAATGGCTGGGAAAACTGTAAAATAATGTCAGAAATTCAGCATAGACCTACAGCTCATACTACATACCAAAATAAGACCAAATCAGGTACATGATTTGGGCATAAAGGATGATACCATAAACAAATTAGGAGAACAAGGGATAATTTACTTATCAGATCTTTGGAGAACAAAGGAATTAATGACTAAAGAACTAGAGAACATTATGAAAGGCAAAATGGACAACTTTGAGTACCTTAGCTTAAAAAGTTTTTGTATTAAAAAAAAACAGAAACAAGATTAAAAGGAAAGTATAAAGCTGGGGAAAAAAATCTTTACAGCCAGTATTTCTGATAAAGGTCTCATTTCTAAAATATATAAAGAACTGTGAAAATTTTGTAAGAATACGTTATTCCCCAATTGATAAACGGTCAAAGGATATGAACAATTTTCAGATGACGAAGTTAAAGTCACCTACCATTACATGAAAACATGCTCTAAATCATTATCAATTAAAGAAATACAAATTAAAACAACTTTGAGGTACCACCTTATACCTCTCAGATTAGCTAAAATGATAGGAAAAGATAAGGATAAATGTTGGAAGGAATGTGGGAAAACTGGGACACTAATGCATTGCTGGTGGAGTTGTGACCATTCCGGAGAACAATTTAGAACTATGTCCAAAGGGCTTTAAAATTACATACCCTTTGACCCAGCAGTGCCATTACTGGGTCTGTATCCCAAGGAAATCATAAAGGAGAGAAAAGGACTCACATGTGCAATAATGTTTGTATCAGCTCTTTTTTGTCCTAACAAAGAATTGGAAAATGAGTATCTACTCTGTTCACTTTCTTTTCCATTTATTTATTTATTTTTCCTCCCATTTTTTTTTTCTTTTGCTCTGATTTTTCTCTCTCTACATGATTCATAAAGCAATATACATTTATTAGGGGGAAAAAGCATAGTATCTTCACCTTTCTTCCGTTGTCTCTTATTGGTTTTTTTTTTTTTTTGCTTGTTTTTTTTAATCCCTTTTGATCTGATTTTCCTTGCACAACATGAAGAATATAGAAATATGTTTAGAAGAATTATGAATGTTTAACCTAAAAAAAAAAAAAGGTGCTTTCTGAGTTGACCTTTGAATGGAGTAAGGGCTTTTGTGAGGTAGAAAAATGCATTTCAGGGATGGGAGTACCAACTTATGTGAAAGGATAGAGGGAGATGATGAAATATTGTGAGGGTCAGCAGGTAGACCAGTTTTCCTTTGTTGAGTATATGAAGAGAAATGATAGCAACTCAGTCTACAAAGATAAGTTAGAGTAAGAAGGTTAAAAGTTTTAGTTACAGAGAAATTGGTATTTGGTCCTAGAGGCAATAGGGAGCTACAGAATCTTGTGCTTTAGGTAGCCATAGGAAAGAGACACTGGAAAGCAGAGTGAATGGAGACAGGAAACACACATAAAGAAAATTTCTATGTACAAAGAGGTCACCTGAGCTGAGTCTTGAAGGCAATTGTAAGGAGCACATTGTGAGGCCATGTGCATATCAAGTTGTGTCCCTCTGAAAGAGAGCACCTAAGGTCTAAAGTTCAGTGAGTTAACCCTAGAATGTAGGTAAGATGTTCAAGAAATATAGGTGAGAAGGAAAGGGATTCTAGACATGGGGGACAACATAAGATAGATATCTAAAAGAAGCGTGGGTCTAAAAGCAAAATTCTAAAGAAAATATCCCTAGAGGATCAACATGCCTTAGATTGGATGATTAGGGTCATTGAATCATTATGAATTTAAGGAGCACCTGCATCACCTCCCTGCTCTCTGGCCCGAGATGGCATCTAGATAGGAAGATTTTGCAAGCTCATGAGCAATCAAGCCATTCATGTTTGAGACTTTGACCTTGTGAGGATTTATTACTCAATCCAAAGTCAATCAAGACTCAGGAACATGTGTGCTGTACCTGGGAAATTAATCAGTAAACTTTGGAATATTTCTGGATTAGTGTTAGTGAATGTGTTCCACCATGACTTCAGGAAGGCTTCCTGAATACTTTGACAGGTAGAATGGAGAGCTGGCTACCAGGCCTTAGCTGCTGCTCCCCCTTACTTAGCAAGGCACTGGTCTAGCTTGGGACTTCACTTTATATTTTAGGACTTTGGGTTTGAGGACTGTCATTCCTTATGTCAACTGTAATCCAGCTGGACTCCTGCTACCCCCATTAATAGTGACAATCTTTAACTTCCAATGTCTCTAGTTCTTCTCTCTCTTCTAAATTAAATCATATACAAATATACATCTTATAAACATATAAAATAATATACAACATAAAATTTTGTAAAATAATATAGAATTTATTTAATATATAACACATAATATGTCACATATATAATTATATAATATAAAATTTTTTATATAGGAATTAAATGAAATACTTATCTATCATTTCAAAGAATGATGAACAAGCTGAAAATTAATGTCTCATACCTGATTATTTCATCCTGATTAGGGCTAAAGCAGGAAAACTGGCACATTTAAGGCACTGTAAGCAGTTAGCCCTGGCAAGCCTGCCATTGCTTCTCTCTGGAAGTCTCTCCTAGTCTCCCTCTGAGACACTAAGCTCTTTTTTTTTTTTTTTTTTTTTTTTTGAACACAAATCTGGGGGGTGAGGATGGGGGAAAGAGAGAAGTCTTCCTTTTCTTTTTAATGCATGATGAAGCAGTATTTGTGAGATACTGCGTGGGGGCTGCTGTCCAAAAATAAACTATTGTATTGCAGAAGAAAATGGCTGGTTTTGAGGGACATGCCAGCCAACTCCACAGCTTTCTGCAGCACTTACTGTGAATTTTTCTTTTAAAAAAATTATGCTCATTAAGCTCCTCTGATTTAATTTCTTAAAAGAAAGGACACTAAAAATAGCTTAAGTATAAGTAGTATGGGTAATGAAAGTAATGTGGCTTTGGAACAGTGGGAGATGAGGACAAGAGGAGAGGTTTAGAGAATTCAGCCAGCAGGCCTGGAGCCCAAGCTCCCACATATCCAGCAGGACGTGCAGATTGGGACTTGTCCAGGAGAGGGACAATCAGGGAGGATGTTGCAGGGTTACAGGGGTGGTAGCCACCTTAGAGTACAGCTAGTGCAATTCAAGTGACTCTCCAGCCTTCATCCCAAGCTTACTGAAAGAAGGTGTAGACCAGAAAGACCTGAATTTGAATCTCTGTCCCTCTGTTTGAAGGGTGGAGCCATGAAAAACAAAAGGTCCATTTAAGAAGGGACTTCTGTTTAGAATATTACTTTTTGCACTACTCAAGAGACTTCTCTGACTTCTCTACTATGGTCCTTTCTTAGTATTTTCCCTTCCTCCCTCCTTTTCAGCTTTCTTTTGTGTAATGTCTGCCTTTCTCCATTAGATTGTAAGCTCCTCAAAGGCAGGGAATGGTTTTCATTTTTTATTTTGTTTTATTTTGTATTTTGTATCCCCTGTTCTAGCACAGTGCCTGACACATGATAGGGGACCCCTGAGTGATGTAGTGGATAGATGAGCCAAGCCTGGAGTCAGGAACCCTCTTCTTCCTGAGTTCAAATTTGGCCTCAGACACTTACTGTGTGACTCTGAGCAAGTCACTTCATCTTGTTTGCCTCAGTTCCTCATCCGTAAAATGAGTTAGAGAAAGAAATGGCAAACCACTCTATTATTTTTGCCAAGAAAACTCCAAATGAGGTCATGAAGAGTTGGACACGATTGAAAAATGACTGAACAACAACAATTATAATTATTATTTCACACACAACAGATTATGATTGACTGGTCAACTTCAATCATTGTTAATTCTCCTTCCTCTGCCCATGATCATCCTAAGAGGTAGAGCCTAGAGTCATTTTTAGGAGGATGAAGTGTTCAAAAAAAAATCATGCTATAAACAGATTCCTTTTCTTCTTTTCCCTTCAATACTTTTAAAGACAATTTATTGTCTTGTTGTTCAGTTGTGTAGGACTCTTCATGACCCTGTGGACCGCTTCTTTTTTTGGGGGGAGGGCCAAAGACACTTTTGCAAAGTTTGCTATTTCCTTCTCCAGTGGGTTTAGACAAACAGAAATTAAATTACTTGCCCAGGATCACACAGCTAGTAAGTGTCTGAGACTGGATTTGAATTCAGGCCTTCCTAATTCCAGATTCAGTTCTCTATCCACTGAGCTATTCATATTCATGTAAATTAAAACCAGTTAAACCATAATGCATGAGCATCCTTGGAGGGGGAAACAAGTCACAGAGGACAATATACAGCCAATCCATCTTAGTGATGCTAATAGGAGGGGGCTGATGGACAGACCAGATATTTGCCTAGACTATAATCTTCAAGTCTCTGGTTTGTAGTTTCAGTTGACTGAGTTCACTCCTTCTTCCCAATGGCTGTCTCCCTCAAACATTAAACAGCATCAATCACTGCAGCATCTCCCAGCTCAGTGCAATTGATCTCATCTGTAAATTCCTTCAGCTTGGGTCAAAGCATTTGCATATATAGAAGCATTATAATATTTTTCGTGAGAAAGTTCTTTCCTGTTGTGAAAAGAGGGAATAATAATAGGGTTAGCTTATGGAAGTCATTTCCCCTCTGAGAAAGGGGAAGAGCTAGGAGACACTCCATTACCCTTGCCCTTCCCTAACCTAGCTCCGTGATTGTCAGTTTTTCAAATGGAGATAATAATAATATCAGGGGTTGTTGTGAGAATCAGTGAGATTGTGTTGGTAAAACATAAAGTGCTTTATAAATGCATGCTCTTAATATTTAACATTATTAATATTGTATAATATAGAAATATGATAATAATAGGTAGCAGTAGCAGTAGTTGTAGTATTTGTAGAAGTAGTAACCAGCAGCAGTAGTACTAGTAGTTTTTATTGCAGTTATAATAGTAGTAGTATTTGTTGTAGTTATGGTAGAAATAGTAGTAGCAATAGTAGTTGTTTCTGTTATTGTAGTTATAATAGTAGCAGCAACAGTATTTGTCATTATAGAGTAGTAGTAGCAGCAGCAGCAACAGGAAGAGTAGTATTTGTTGTAGTTATGGCTGTGGTGATTGTGGTGGTAGGAGAAGTAGTAGTAGTGTAAGGGTGATGGTGGTGGTAGTAGTAGTGGTAGTTGTAGGAGTGCAAGCTACCTACTCTACCATCCTAGCTCCAGTATTATCTGGGCTCCTATTGTCTTGCTAGGTACATGGCCATCAAGAAAGCTGTTGGTGGGAATTGTTATTGTTGTTCTCGAAGAGGTTTGTGACATTAGGGGGGTGTTGCTATGACATGCAAAGGCATTAGATTAAGTGGAGGGGGGCTGTGCAAGGTCTCCTGTCTTATTCTCCTCTCCAGAGCCATTTGGGTCCAGTAGCCATATATAGATCAGAATGACTGGAGATGGCCCTGGATGCAGTGGGAGACCTTCTCAGTTTGACAAATCCATTTAGTGATTAAGGATAAATAGCAATTGAGGCAAACAATGTCCTCTTTCACCTAAACTAAAACATCAACAACAACGAAGATAAATCTGGGAGGAGAAGACTTCTGGATTTCTGGCCAAAACAGAAATGATTGCTATTTATATTCATTCTCAGTCAATCAGGACTCAAACAACAGGGCTTGGCCTGGAACCTATCTTTGGCCAATAAATGAAAATCAGAGTGGCTTGGGTTAAAGGCCAGGCCCTTAAGAAGGAAAACTATCATTTTAGCCAATCTGACAGGTGTGTAGTGGTATCTCAGAGTTGTCTTAATTTGCAT
Source organism: Myrmecobius fasciatus (assembly GCA_023553655.1). Taxonomy (NCBI): domain Eukaryota; kingdom Metazoa; phylum Chordata; class Mammalia; order Dasyuromorphia; family Myrmecobiidae; genus Myrmecobius; species Myrmecobius fasciatus. The sequence goes on from JAJPUD010001452.1 coordinate 42,307, forward strand.
TTCTCTGATCAATAGTGACTTGGAGCACCTTTTCATGTGACCGGAAATAGTTTCAATTTCTTCGTCTGAAAATTGTCTGTTCATATCTTTTGACCATTTG
>JAJPUD010001452.1:52406-88365 GCA_023553655.1 Myrmecobius fasciatus
TTAAATGTAAAGATGATTTCCCAATTTATTGCTTCCCTCCTAATCTTTGACATACCCATTCTGAGGTGGGCGCATCCAAGATTGGAGGTAACCTTGTAAGTTAGAGAATTCTGGAGGCCCTGAATCTCATTGGATTTAAGTTGAATGACAATAGAGGAGGAGTTCTAGGCAATTCTTCCAAAATTGTTGGAGAAGATGGCTCATACCTGGTTACTTTATCAACATTCAAGTACTATGAGATCTTTGAATGGTGAAGAACCCCGGTGGAAAGTAAAATGTTTCATTAGCATTCCTAGTAACCTATTTTGTGTTCTGATGAAGTTTAAGTGTAGATCTCTTGGCAGAGTATAACAATAGCCATAAATTCATTTTTAATCTGTTGATATATTTGTAAGTTTTCTTCTTAAGTACATCTTGCATGTGTAGAAATAAATTACTTATTCCATACCTGATATATATTGGATATTTAATTTCTTTTCTGTAGTTTCCCTTTTTTGGGGGGAGGCCTTAGACATGCGATAATTAGTAAACTCCTCCTCTGGTCTGCTGGGATAGGGGGACTACAGAGTTAAAAAAAGTAAGAACTAAACACCCAGCCCCTTTCATTATTGGCAGGTTCTCCTAGGACTGAACTCCATCCAACTGCATTTCTAGGTACAGAAAAGTGGGCACAGCATCATTTGGTGACCCAGCAGTGATTCCTTAATGTTAGATTATATATTATGACTGTCATCTTGGGAAAATCCCCCTGTTTCTTTGGGTCTTAGTTTACTTATGTGCAAAGTGAAAGAATTTTCCTTCTATATTTAAATGAAAAAATCCCATGAATTTTAAAACAAATTGTTAACATATACAACAGATGGTCTTAATATATTAGGTTCAACAAGTATTTATTGAGCAACTTCTAAGTCCCTAGTAGGCATATAAGGAAGTGAATATAGAGAAGTGGGATGGAAATGACCACTGGAGGAAATGACACTTATTGTTGCTAGTCCTGCCATCTGGGGGCCAAATAGAATAAGTCTGATTTTTCTTTCACATGACAATCCTTCAGATACTTGAAGACAGTTATCATGTTCCTCCTGTTCCTTTCTTCTTACAGGCTAAGCAAATCTATATTTTTCAATATCATGTTCTGCTTCCCTCCACCTCCTTCCCATAATCTCAGGACCTTTCTCTGTAGTGGTTCCCACCATCTGACTGATTTCCAGTTTGTTCATGTCCTTCCTAAAATGTAGTATTCAGAAATGAGAACAACTGTGTTCTGACTAGGATTAAGCTGGACTGTCTTACATAGATTTAATGCATAAGAGTAGGATAAAATAAGCTTTGCAGGTTATCAAATCACACTGTTGACCCAAATTGACCTTACAACTAAACCCTAACACTCAGTTTTTTTGTTTTGTTTTGTTTTGAGGCAATCGGGTTAAGTGACTTTTTTTGGCTTTTTTTTCGGGGGGGGGGTAGGATGGGGAGTTGTAAGGCTCTCTCTCCCACTTCTTTCTGAGATAAACTGTTACCTAGATATTCCTTCACTCTCAGAGACTCAGCTCATTGGTATTACATTTAGTATGGACATGTGATTGGATTTAGCCCTGGTCTTGAACTCCTGAAGTTAAGCAATCCACCAGCCCTAGGTTCTCCTATGTATAACATACCCATCCTAGCATAAAACTTTGTAGTGATTCCCATTATATTCTATTTTAATAGACTTGATAAATTGTTCTTGTTTTCTGATTCTGTCACCCAAAACTTTAGCTGTATCTCATAATTTTGTGTCATTTACAGACTTATTAAGCATGTTATCCATGTCTTTATCCAAATGTAACACCCTTTCTAGTAAATAGTCATTCTGGAGTTGGGGAGAAAAGATAAAAAAAAAGTTTGGCCACTTTTTTCCTGAAGCTTTTTAGTTTGAAGTATTTCTAGGAGAGTGATGAAGTTCCTTAGGGAAAAAGGCACTTGACCTTGGGATGGAGGTCAAAAAGCAACTACAAGAGACTATGGTCCAAGAGGTTCTAGAAGACCAATCAGAGAAGGAAGCAGACTGTGGATATCTTGCAGAGAGCAAGATGGAGTGGGAGCCAATGTGGTGATCCGAGCAGAGCAGGAACAGGGTGCTGAAGTCAGATGGTTATGGTGCCATCCAGGAAATTTTCACTAGAGGCAAAGCCAATCTGAATGGACTATTTATTGCTTACTCCATGCCTAGCCACCTTTTCCACAAGGATAGAAGGAGAGAGATATAGGTGTCCTAAAAGTCTTAGTGCTGCCTTAACCTTTAATAGCCTTGTGCTATGAAGTATATACTATACTTTATCAAATGCTATGATAAACTCTACGGGAATGATATCTACAATATTTCCTTGATCTATCAGTTTAATTTACTTATTTGATTATTTGGTTTTTTGGTACTGGACTTGGGGTTTCATTGGTATAAGAAATTCCTGCAGCAAATCATGACTTGCTCCATCATTTATACTTTTAGTGGGGGCAATGAATAACTTTCTGAGATTAGAACAAGTAAATGTCACAGGTAGGATAGGGACCAGGATATTCTGACTCTGAAGCTAGTGCTCTACCCATAATCCCTATATCCTGTTGCCATTCTATAATGAAGGAGGAGAAGAAGAAAAAGGGGAACGAGAAGTTTTTCTTTAGAGAGGGGAAGGAGGGGAACAGTGCAGATTGATTTTGAGAACTCATTTATTTTTTTCTTTCCTCCTTTTTTATTTGTTGTTACCAAAGGTGGGCTCATCATGTTTTAAGGAAACTAATCCATTGTTTCTTGCTCCTGATAAAGCCCAAATGTCTTTTTGTGATGACTACTTTCTTTTCCCTATGTTCACCAACCATCCCTTTAAGATTTTATCAGGAATCAAATGCAGACTTCTTGGGATATATTTTCCAAAGTCTATTCTCTTTTCTTCTTTGAAAATAAGGACAATTTGCTAGTGTTCAGTTCCATAGGACCTCTTCATTTCTCTAGTCTTTCAAAGATGCCTGCCAGTGGCTCAGTACACATATCTGGGTAGAATATTTTAGGATCTGGGCCTAATGACTAGAATTCACCAAAGGTATTTAGGTAACCTCTCATTATCTCCTTACTTTTTCTTTGACATTAATCCCTTACTAGCTATTTTACTTTTGTCCTTTCCATTTCAAAGAACATTCTCTTTGGTGAGAAAACAGAAGCAAAAAAAAAAAGAGCTGAGTATTTTTACTTTCTCCTGTCCTCTTTCATTTTCTAATCTACTCAAAGCACAACTTATTCCTTAGACTCTCTGTTTCTTTCTCCTTTTTATCCTTTTCTGTCCTGTGATTTACTCCCTAGACTCTTTTCATTCTAAACTGTAGCACTTCTCACATTAATCAATGTTATAATCAGAAATATGCTGGAACGAGGTTAAACTAGTTTTCTGGAGTTGATTATTAAGTTTTCAGTGTGAGCATTTAAACCTCAGAAATAAGAGATTGCTAAAAATAAATGTCTGATTTATTGTTTTGTTGGTTGTCTAGACTTAAGAAAGTGATAGAGATGATGTTAATAAAGAAGATTAAATTAAAAAATGTGGACTGCATACATTTTTTTTCTCAAAAAACTAGTTATTTACCAGCACAGCTTTGATCGCAGTCCTGGTTTATACTTCCCTTGCACCCATCTCTGTGGATTCTATATCTTATAAATGTCTCATAAAGATCAGACTTGGTCAATAAGCTCCCTTTGTCAACCTATAATTGAGAGTTCACGAGGCTGAGACAAATTCATTGACAAGGTGGTGATGGGAATATGTAGGGCAATCCTATAGCATGTGTAGTTTCAATAGAAGAAGGGGCAGTCAACCTCCCAAAGAATCAAGTCTTTTTCCTTGCCGGTTTAGCCAGGAGGCTAAACCATCTATGAGGTTCTAGTGGAGATAATGCAGGGCAGAGGAACATAATATAATTCTTCCCCATAAAACCTTGTTTAACTAATGGCATTCATGGAGCTGCTTTCAAGTTTGAGTTCTTTGCCTATACCAGTTCTTTTCAGCTTCACTATAACCAGTGAGCTCCATAACTATTCCCATTTCACATATGAGAAAATAAATTCTGAAGATGGGAACTGACTTTAGAGCTAGAAAGGTGGCCAAAATTATCTAGTGATTAGATTTTAGTTTAACCTCCCTCATTTTACATGAGTGTCAGTTATTAAGGCAAATCATGGGGAGCAAGGAAAAGTCTTCTTCCTTAGGGAAATAATACTGAAGCCACATTGGTATTCAAGTATTAGAGGACCAGCTAAGTCAGGATTCAAGGTTCCTTCAAGATGTCAAAATTCAAGAGGCAGAGATGGAATTATAAAAGCTAATGGCTAGAGTAGAGATTCAAACCACTGAGTGCTCCATCCAGTTCCCTTTCTCTGGATCTCTGATATTAAAGCCACTAACAATGGATATCCTCCAAAGCTCTGCCCTGAGTTCTTTTCTCCCTCTACACTATTTCACTTGGCAATCTCATCAGTTCCCATGGCTTCAATTATCCCTACATAGATAATTCTCAGACCTTTATCTATAGCCCTCTCTTGTGGCAGCTAGATGGTGGAGAGGACACAGAGCCAGATCTGGAGTCAGGAAAATTTGAGGTCAGACTGTAGCTGTGTGACCCTGGACAGGACATTTAATCCTGTTTGCCTCAGTTTCCTCATCTGTCAAATAAGCTGGAGAAGAAAATGGCAAACCACTCTAGGATGTCTGCCAAGAAAACCCTAAGTAGGGTCTCAGAGAGTTGAACATGACTGAAACAAATGAAAAACAGTCTCTCTCCTAAATTCTAGACCTACATTACCATTTGCTTTTTAGATATCTTGACATGGATGCTCTGGAGCCACAATAGTCCAAAACAGAACTCATTTTTCCTCCTAAACCCTCTCCTCTTCTCAATTTTTCTACTACTGTCAAGGACACCCCTATCCTCCCAGTCACTTAGGCTTACCATTACAGTTGTCTTTGATTCCCAATTCACGTTTATTCCACATATCCAAGCTATTGTCATATCTTATAATTTCTTTCTTCCCATCATCTCCTTTAGGTTCCCTTTTCTCCGCTCACAACAGCAAGTACCCTAATAGAACCTTTTATCACTGGAACTATGACAACTGCCTTCTGGTTAATCTTTGCACCTCAAGTCTCCCTTTAATCTAATCTATCTTTCTGCCCAAACAGATTTCCTTGAGGGCTAGTCTGACCATGTCATCCTCTGCTCAATAATCTTCAGTGGTTCCCTATTACCTTCTGGATCAAAAGCTACATCATCTGGCATTTAAAGCTTCTCAAGGCCTGATCCCTTCTTACCTTTGCAGCTTTCTTACACTCCCCTCCCTTCGGGATTCAGTCTGTGATTCAGCCACACTGGCCTTTTTACAGTTTGTTGCAAAAAGCACTTCTCTCCCAACTCCAAGAATTGCATAGGCAGAATGCTTAGAAAACTCTACCTTTGCCTTCACGCCTTATTTTCCTGACTTCCCTTAAGATTCAAGCCCACCTTCTATAGGAGGCCTTTCCCTCTTTATTGCTTGAGACTTCTCTGTATAATTTGCTTTACATTTATTTTGTATGAATTTTGTATGTAACTTATTTACTTGTAGTCTCTCCCATTAGATTGCCAACTTCTTTAGGGCAGGGAGTGTTTTTTGTCTTTCTTTGTATTCCCATTGTTTAGTCCAATGCCTGGCATATAGGAGGCATTTAATAAATACTTGACTGTTTTTGAAAAGTCTCTCCTCCCCTTCTCTCCCCTCCCCTCTCCTCTTCTCCCCTTTCCTCTCTTTTCCTTTCTTCTTTCCTCTTCTTTTTCCTCTCCTCTCTTCCTCCTTTACTTGCTCTCTTTCCCCATCTTTCTGTCTGTGTCTGTTTGTCTGTCTGTGTTTGTGTCTATCTTCCTCTCTCAGTCTCTCTCAGTTTCTCAGTCTTTCAGTGTCTCTGTCTCTGTCTCTCTCTTTATCTCTCTCTCTCTTTCTCCCTCCCTTCTCTGTCTTTTTCTACCAGGCTAATTCTGGTAGAGAATTCTTCCTGACCCTGATCACATCCATTCTAAGGATTCTGCATATCAAGATAAAAATACATTTGGCAGTAGATGTAATTTTAAAAAGGAGAGAAGTGTAGGTGGATCCAGTTGGCCACCATGGCACATCACAGCCCAGTTTCCCTACAGATGCTTCATATCTGTCTCTCAGCACCTGCTTTACCATGTGTGGCTGCATTTCCCTCAGAAGCCTCACGTGTGCTTTCCTCTTCTACCTACAGGGAGACTAGGAAAGAAAAGAAGGGAGAACTCAAACTTCTAAGTAGGATTATTTTGCCACTTGAGCTTTCCCTTTGAATGACAGTGTGAGAACAACCTGTTTTTCATTTAAAAACAAAACAACCTATGAGAAATAGCACAGATGTTAAACCAAAACAATCCCTCTGAAGTAAATTGTGATGTCTCCCTCAAACTTTGTGAGTTGGCTTAACACACGGTGTTGATGGTAGTTGGCTATTCTCCCTTCCCCCTACCTGTTTTTTGAGGGGAGGGAAATCCTTTTGGCTATGATAGAGAGAAAGGTAAATGAGAGACAGAGAAAAGACTGACAAAGATAGGAAAAAAAGAGAAAGTGAAACAGAAAGGGGGAAAGAGAGAGAGAGAGAGAGAGAGAGAGAGAACAGACAATTTTCTTTTTTTCTATTTTCAAAATATATGCAAACATAGTTTTTGTGTCTATGGTTTCTTAGGAATAGTAGACAAGAGACATTTTATTTGAGAATTAAGACAGTTTATTGTTTGATTGACCAACATGCTAAGTCTTCAATTTTTGATATCACTATAAATGGTTTTAATTTCTTCATCTGAAATTTGTCTCTACTTATCCTTTGACCATTTATTAAGTGGAGAATGGCTTGTATTCTTATAAATTTGAGTCAATTCTCCCTATATTTTAGAAATGAGGCTTTTATCAGAGCCCTTGGATGTAAAAATTTTTTCCCCAGTTTACTTCTTCCCTTCTAATCTTCTCTACACTGCTTTTGTTTGTACAAAAGTTTTTTAACTTAACATAATCAAAATTATTTATTTTGCATTCCACAGTGTACTCTAGTTCTTCTTTGGCCACAAATTCCTTCCTACTCCACAGATCTGAGATGTAAACTATCCTTTGTCCTTCTAATTTGTTTATTGTATCACTCTTTGTCTAAATCACGAACCCATTTTGACCTTATCTTGGTATAGGGAGTTAGGTGTTGGTCAATGCCTAATTTCTGCCATACTAGTTTCCAATTTTCCTAGCAATTTTTGTCAAATAATGAGTTCTTATCCCAGAATCTGGGATCTTTGAGCTTATCAAACACTAGATTATTATAGTCTTTGACTATTGTGGAACAATTTTCAGATGAAGAAATTAAAAACATTTATTTTTTGGTTTAAAAGAGTTTTAATTCAATTCTTTTCATATTACAAACATTCTCTGAAACAGGTAATGGAATTTGAACCATTTCTAATCATATGAAAAAAATGTTCTAAATCACTATTCATCAGAGAGATGCAAATTAAGACAACTCTGAGGTATGACTACACACCTCTCAGATTGGCTAAAATGACAGGAAATGATAATAATAAGTGTTGAAGGGGATGTGGGAAAACATTGTTGGTGGAGTTGTGAACTGATAGAGAAGAATCTGGAACTATGTCCAAAGGACTATCAAACTGTGCGGATCCTTTGATCCAGCTGTATTTTTATTGGGCCTGTCTATTGGGAAGAGATCATAAAAAAGGGAAAAGGACCTATATGTGCAAAAATGCTTGTAGCAGCCCTTTTTTGAAGGTGTAAAGAACTGGAAACTGAGTGGATATCCATGGTATATGAATGTTATGGCATATTATTGTTCTATAAGAAAGGATCAGCAGGATGATTTCAGAAAGGCCTGGAGAGACTTACATGAATTGATGGTAAGTGAAGTCAATAGAACCAAGAGAACGTTGTACACGGTAACAAGATTATGGGGTGATCAATTCTGATGGATGTTGTTCTTTTCAACAATTAGGTGATTCAGGCCACTTCCAATAGTCTTGAGATAGAGAGAGCCATCCACATCCAGAGAGAGGGCTAGGGAGACTGAATGTGAATCACAAAATAGTATTTTCATCTTTTTTTGTTGTTGTTTGTTTGCCTTTTGTTTTCTTCCTCATTTTCTTTCCTTTTTAATCTGATTTTTCTTGTGCAGCATAATAAATATGAAAATATGTATAGAAAAATTATACATGTTTAACATATATTGGATTATTTGCTATCTAAGGGAGGGAGTGGAAGGAAGGGAGGGAGAAAAATTTGGAACACAAGGTTTTGCAAGGGTGAATGTTGAAAGCTATCTTTGTATATATTTTGAAAATAAAAAGCTTTTTTTTTTTAAAAACGAGTACAGCAAGAACAAATGTATAAACATATGTCTTCATCATATGCAACACCTCAGCCTCTGGGGGAGGAGAAAAACACAGCTTAGCTCATTTTCCACATGATATTAATTCCACAATGTTCTGAAAACCAAGCCTCCCCAGGGCTAGTATTCTAGGTTTCTGCTTCCTCAGGGCTTCCCTGAGCCCCAGTGGGCTAGCTATAGCATCTGGACTGAAATCCTAGGGCTCAATGTCTCCAGTTGCTTAAATTCCAGGATTTGAGATACTATTCCCTTAATCTAGAATTGCAAAGGATGAACAAAACAAATCAAAACCCCAAGCCCATTTCTCAGGGGCCTCATACTCTAAGAGGAGGGAGGAGAAGAGGACAACCCTCAAACACTGCTCCCCTTACCACAGGATTTTACTCGGTGGTAGTAAAAAAGGATTCAGAATCTTAGAAATACTGACAAGAGAGCAACCTAAATTTTTCCCTTTTTTTTATTAAAGTTTTTTATTTACAAAGCATATGCATGGGTAATTTTTCAACATTGACCCTTGCAAAACCTTCTGTTCCAAATTTTCCCCTCTTTCTCCCTCACCCCTTTCCCTAGATGGCAGGTAGTTTAATACATATTAAATATGTTAAAATATATATTAAATCCTGTCATATAATTTAACATATTTAGCATGTATTAGATTGCCTGTCATCTAAGGGTAGGGGGTGGGGGAAAGGAGGGGAGAAGCTTGGAACAAAAAAAAAGTTTTGCAAAGGTCAATATAGAAAAATCACTCATATGTTCTGTAAATTAAAAGCTTTTAATCAATATATATATATACACATATATTAAATCCAATATGTGTATACATAGTTATACAGTTATCTTACTGCACAAGAAAAACTGGATCAAGAAGGGGAAAAAAACTGAGAAACAAAACAAAATGTAAGCAAATAACAATAGAGTGAAAATGCTATGTTGTGGTCCACACTCAGTTCCCACAGTCCTTTCTCTGGGTGAAGATGGCTTTCTTCATCACTGAATAATTGGAACTGATTTGAATCATCTCATTGTTGAAGAGAGCCATGTCCATCAGAATTGATCATCATGTAATATTGTTGTTGCCGTGTACAATGATCTCCTGGTTCTGCTCATTTCACCCAGCATCAGTTCATGCAAGTCCTTCCAGGCCTCTCTGAAATCGTCCTGTTGGTCGTTTCTTACAGAGCAGTAATATTCCATAACATTCATATACCATAATTTATTCAGCCACTCTCCAATTGATGGGCATCCCTTCAGTTTCCATTTTCTAGCCACTACAAAAAGGGCTGCCACAAACATTCTCGCACACGTGGGTCCCTTTCCCTCCTTTATGATTTCTTTGGGATATAGGCCCAGTAGAAACAGGAGCAATTTACATTCAAATCAGTTTCAAGCAGCAGACAGTTTCACCTCTGCAAAAAGCAGCTGCTTTCAATAACAAGGCAGGTCCATGACTATTGCCAGTTCTTCTGTCTCTCAGAATCAGGGTTCTGGCATCTCCCATGTGAAAAATACATCTCCATTTTAAGCGGTCTGGCCATATGCCAAACCCTTGATGATCACCCCAATTTTATGGATGAAGATATTGAGGCCCAGTGTGATAAAAGGATTCAGACCTGATAAATGTAGGGGGCAAGATTCCTACTGTTCTGACATCAAATTCATCACTCAGTTCCTTTCTCTTGTTGGGCAAATCTCTGCATGGCCAGGGCAATTTTGGGGTTATAAATTTGAGGTAATTTGAATCTCCAGAGAAACTTTCTACGCAATGAATTTTGGAGTCAATGAAATCATTGGTCAGGACCAAATTTTAAAAGTAATTCAAACTAAACTTGTTGATTTTTTTCTCCTTTCCTGGTAGTCTTTTCCATGACTTCAGGTGACATACTAGTGGGCTATCAGAGAGAGGGATTGGGGAAAGATGGTCCTTCTCATGGAATAAATTTTGTATTCTCTCAATTTTTTGCAATCATGAAACATGCCAGTAAAAAATGTAGAACTATTTAATTTTAAAGATAGGTTGAAAGCTGCTAGAGAATAGAGACTTTGGTAAAAGGTTGACTGTAGGCAACTTTTATGGTACTGGAATTGTCTTCAGACTCTCTTAATCCCTCATTCAGACCCAGACCTCAGCCCTTTTTCATCTATTTTCCTGAATCTGCCCATGGCCCCTGCACCCCCAGGGATTTCATAAATTGTTGAGCTAGTTAGGGACCTTAAAGATCATCTAATTCAGTGCCCCCATTTTACAGGTGAAGGCCATTGAGGGGAGGAATGACTAAAGTCACAAGAATACCAAGCAGCAAGGCTGATAATAAAACTCAGTTTGTTTGTTTTGTTTTTTGCTGAGGCAATTGGGGTTAAGTGATTTGCCCAGGGTCACACAGCTAGGGAATGTTAAGTGTCTGAGACCAGATTTGAACTCAGGTCCTTCTGACTTCAGGGCTGGTGCTCTATCCACTGCACCTCCTAGCTGCCCCTTTAATAAGGATCTTCAATGTTTTAACCCAAAAGAAAGTTAAATGGTTTGTGCAAAGTCATGGAGGGAATGAGTATTAGAAGCTTGGTTTTAACTCAGATCTTCTCATTCCAGACCCAGTGGTCCTCCCACCTACAGGCTGTAAGTAAATGCCACCGATTATGATGTTTCCTAAAACTCAGCAAGGGAGCTTCTTTAAAAGGAAGACATGGATCTAAAAATGTAACTAATGAAAGATAACTGTAATCTTGGGAACCAGAATAGGCCTGTTAGGAGGAAATATGTGATGACAGCCTTAGGGGGGACTGACAGGGAATCTTGGAATAGGAAAATTGATAGAAAAAGTTTCTCATGGTGGCTCCAATATTCCACTTTTTTCCCTTCTTCTCTCCTCTTCCCTGCAGTTCCTATCCTCAAGGAACTTACAATCTAATGAAAGGAACAATATATAAATAATAAATAAAGCAAGCTATATGCAGGACAAATAATAGGGGAAAGGTACTGCAATTAAGAGGGGTTGGTGAAGGTTTCCTGTAGAAAGTGGAATTTTAATTGGAACTTAAAAGAAGTTGGGGAGGTGAGTAAGCATCCACAAAGTGCCTACAATTTGCAAGTGAGTGTACAAAGCATGAGAAATGCAAGAAATAAGTCTTCCTCTCAAATAGCTCCCATTTCTTGGGTCAGAGGAGGGGTAGTTGTCACAACTTGTACACAGATTGGTAAATATGAGACATTTACAGGTAAACACCAATACCAGCACCTTTCCCCCCAAGTAAATTACCCAATGCAGCCACCAACATGATCATCATCACAATCATCATGATCATCATGATCATGATCATGATCATAATCATCACAACTAACATTTAAATAATGCACACTATGTGCCAGGCATTGTATTTTGAAAATATTATCTCATTTGATTCTCACAACAACCCTGGGAGGTCGATACTATTATTTTAATTTTATAATTAAGGAAACTGAAGTAGATAGAAGCTCATCATCATATAACTGGTAAGAGTCTGAGGACATATAGAATTTAGGCCCCATAGTATATTTACTGTGCCATCAGCCGCTTCTAAATTCTTTTTTTTTTTTTTTTTTTGCTTAGGCAATTGGGGTTAAGTGACTTCTCCAGGGTCACACAGCTAGGGAATGTTAAGTGTCTGAGATCAAATTTGAACTCAGGTCCTCCTGACTTCAGGGCTGGTGTTCTATCCACTGCACCACTTAGCTGCCCCGGGGTGCCTCTAAATTCAAAGAATTCTGTGACTCTTCATCCACTTAAAACAAAGCCCTTAAACATGTATCTAGTAGTTGGCCAGAAGGCAAAATTATTTCAATGGAAAGGTATCTAATGAAATAGCATAGCAAGAAAATTAGTAATAAAACATTTCCCTACAAATCTGGGATACAATCTTCCACAAACACATCATCACTGAAAAGATTATGTGCACATAGGGAACATATGTGGATTTGCATATGGAGACATGTGAAAGGGGATATATAAAGGAAACGTGTGGACAAGCACATGTGTGAGAAAAACACATCCCATTCTTTCTCATCCCATATAGCGGATCATTTGCCAAGCCTTCATTTCTACCTTCACGACATCTCTTTCATGTTTCATTCTTTCTACTTATATAACCACTACCCTTGTACAAGCCTCCATGACTTTTTTAGTCTGGACTTTTACAATTATAGTCCCTTATTTGATTTCTCTGCCTCAAGCCTTTCCTCACTCTAATCCATCTTCCACAAGGCAACTAATGTGATTTCCCAAAGTGTAGGTCTGACCATACCACCATGTTCCTCAGTAAAAACTCCAGGGGCACCTTCTTACCTCTAGGACCCAATAGAATGCCTCTGCCTGCCTTTTAAAGCTTACTGAACATTACTGCCCTTCACACAATCTTCAATCTAGCCAAACTAACTTTCTTACTGTTTCTCATTTATGACAGTCCATCTCCCATCTCTATGTCTTTGTATACGCTGTCCCCCACATCTGGAATACTCACTGCCATCCTTCATCTCTACCTCTTAGACTCATTATATTCCTTCAAGGAACAGCTCAACTACCATTTTCGTGGTCTTTCCTGATCATCCCAGGGACTAGTGCCTTCCCCCTCCTAATGGTTTTTTATTTATTTTGTATATACTGATGTGTCACTATGGCATTGCCATGGAGCATATGAGAGGATAAGTGTGGGCTCGAGTCACTTCCAGTGACATATGCTAAGTGTCTAAAGGATTTGGATCTTTAAAGTTTTGGAATGAGGCAGCAAATCCTGGTTTTGCTTAGGGTGCTAAGGGTTTTCATCCCTTAGTCCCACCCACCCTGACACTGAGTAAGAGATTACCCACTGAATTAAGAAGAAGCACACACTTAATAAATTTTAAAAGGAATGCCTTTGTTCTCTGACTCTTTCTCTGAGTGTTGATATAATTCTCTTTCTCTGTCTCTGTTTCTGTTTCTCTCTATGTTTCTGTGTCTCTCTGCCTTTGTCTCTCTGTTTCTGTTTCTCTCCTTTTCCTTCCCCCCCTTTTCCCTTCTTTATTCCAGCAGAGATGGCCAATATTACATACATATGTAAAATATAAAATATATAATATTATATATGTAATATATATGCAACATATGCATTTTATAGTCATTACCCTGCTAGAATATAAGCTCTATGAGGGCAAGAATTATTTTGTTTTTATCTTCATATCTTCAGCACTTAGCACAATGCTTGGCACATAGTAGGTATTTAATAAATATTTGTTGAGTGATTAACTGATTGATAGATTGCTTTTATTGGGAAGGGGTTTGGGAAAGTGGTGCTTTCCCCCTTCAGTAAATCCTTTTATTCAATAAATGTACAGAGAAAAAATTCATACAAAATAGGGAGAGATTGGAAACATGAGCAATCAGGATTTTATAAAGATTTTGATAGATTTGAATGATGAGCTAATTAATTGGGTTAGAGGGGGATTCTCTTACTAGCTCATATTTTTTGTAATTTTTACAATTTGCCTTGGAGGTGGTCTAGATGATAGACCTATCATCTACCTTTACCAAGTTGCACCTGCCAAAAGAACAGATGATTGGGCCTAACACTCAGCCCAATTACTTTTTGAGTTCAGAGTATACTTATTTGGGGGACAATAGAAGACAGTCCTCAATGAAGTCATCATCTAAGACTAAGAGCAATTATGGATGGATTTCTTTAGACTATGACAAATAGCACTTTAAAAATTCATGGTTATCGCTTTCTGTGAATATCTCCATGCATTTTGTTTTCATTCTTAGGTTGTTTTTTCTTCTTCTCTTTCTAGATCTGATGTTTCTTATGCAGTAAGATAACTGTATAGATATGTATACATACATTGTATTTGTCATATAATTTATCCTATTTAGCATGTATTAGATTACCTGTCATCTAGGGGTGGGGGGTGGGGGGAAGGAGGGGAAAAGTTTGGGGAAAAAAAGTTTTTGCAAAGGTCAATGTAGAAAAATCACTCATATGTTTTGTAAATAAAAAGCTTTATTTAAAAAAAAGAAAAATCAAGAAGCAATAAAAAAGAATGAAAAAAAATTCATGGTTATCACATTCATTTGTTCATTCATTCATTCATTCATTCATTCTTTTATTTCATTTACCTCCATTCATTCAAATAAACCTTTGCTTAGTTTACTTTCCTAATTCAAACAATATATATTTTTTGTAACAAATTTTAAACCGACTTAATTTGCTTAGAGATCTTGCCTGAAGCCATGTCAGTGAGTTCAAAGACAGAAAAAAATAAATAGGTTATATACACTGAAATATTCATAGCAGCACTTTTTGTGATAGCAAACATTAATAAGCAAAGTAAATGGCCATAAGTTGAGAAATGGCTAAACAAATTGTTGCAAGTGAATATAATATGATATTACTGTGCTTCAAGAAATGATGATTAAGGAGAAAGCAGAGTATTATGGGAAGATTTGTATGAACTGAAGTAGAACAAAGTCAAGAAGAACAAGGAAAACATATATAATGGCTACAACAATGTAAATAGAAAGATATATTTTTTAAAGCTGAAATTGAACAGGCAAAGTAATAAGGATGCTAGTAATAAAGTTGAAAGAAAATCATGACTAACCTTAAACTGAAAAGCAAATTATAAAGTTTGATGAACTTGATCTCTGAGTCTTGGGAATGCTCAATATGAAAAGTGACTGAATTCAAAATCCTTGAAGCCAAGGAAAAGCATGAATAGCCTAATTCTCACTTGGATAAATTAACCAATGCTTTAGGCAGTTGAAAGAATTTCAAGATTTCCCTTTTTGGCTTTGACTAAATATACATTCCTTGGAAGATTATTGCTCAGAGAAAGATTATTGTGAATGTTTCAGGAGGGCATTATCATTTGGGAATGGTTATGAAGAAAAAACATAGCTTAAAAATGCTATGATGGGAAATTCACTGTTATTTACTAACAACATAAATTTTGTTTCTTAAAATGGCTAAGGGATTTGGGTCTGACATGGAGCAATCTTTTACTTTCCCTGGAATAGCTCTATAATTTGCCCCAATGAATTTGAAAGACTTATTGCATGTAAAATATATTTTAAAGGAAATTACAGCTAGAAAACTTTTTGATGTTTGTTATCTTAAAATTTTGATTTATTCTAAATTGCCAGCAACAAGACAGCATTCAAATAAATAGTCAAAACTAAAATATTTAGGGGCCGCTAGGTGGCGTAGTGGATAGAGCACCAGACCTGAAGTCAGGAGGACTGAGTTCAAATTTGCCCACAGACACTTAACACTTCCTAGCTGTGTGACCTTAGGCAAGTTACTTAACCCTAATTTCCTTAGCAAAAAACAAACAAACAAAAAACACTAGAATATTTACCAGCTATATGGCTGTAGGCAAATAGGTCACCTCTCAGTCTCAGTAAACTCATCTTTAATAGGGTGATGATATTGATACCTATCTCAGTGTGTTGTTAGAACCAAACAAACTAACATATATTAAAACATTTTTCAAGCCTTAAGTGCTCTATAAGTGCTAGTTATTATTATTGTACATGAAATTGTAAATTCTTACATAGACATTTGTTTAAAAATGTATATATTGACTTGAATGAAACAATAATAAAAACAAAGACCCAAACCTCTCACTTCAAGTCTCCATCTGATTCTTTTTTCCTCCAATGTACTTTGAAATAATAATATAATAGTAGATGGTGAGTTTCAGCATTCTTTGCACTGAATCACTTCATGGGGTCTCCCCATGTTTTTCTCCATTTTTTATATTTGTGTTTCCTTTTCTTCCTGGTCCACTGATATTACATTACATTATATGCCATAATTTGTTCAACCACACTTCTCAGTCATTGATGGTTTGGGTTGTTTTGATGAATTTGTAATTTTTAAGTCTATCTTATCAGAATAAAAGGAGGCTTCCATATTTTACTTGAATATGTAAATTGATATTCTACCAGGGAACAATTTAGTAAAGGAGGTTTCTAGATAGAAACACAACATTGTGTTTAGGAATGGCTTTTCAGTTGGTTCTCTCTTATTCCTGAAAGGATAACTTTCTTCTATGACTTAACCGGGAACACAGAATATAACAATTAAATACAATTGCTGTTGCTCTGGACCTAAATTTAAAAATCATCTTTGCCATGTATCAGCTTTCCACTCTTTATTTTTTCTAGTAATTAGATATGCTGCCCGTGCACAACTGGAATCCAAAGACAATGCCTGAACGACTTCATCTTCATGCTCATGGCTTAGGATACTTGGAGAAAGCTTGTGATGCTGAGATACATTGTTTATAATTAAACTTTATACAACATAGTTTTCATATAACTCATGAGATGATGAACAAAAAGGCAAATGAAAGTATCTTCTAGAATGTATTTTCAATTCCATTTCTCTAAAATAAACAAAGCTTTCTTCCTGCTCCCCCAAGTCCAGCTCTATAGATTATCATGTTGTTATTGCTGTTTCAGTTGTGATTGGCTCTTCGTGACCCCATTGGGATTTTCTTGGCAAAGATACCACAAGGTTTTGCCATTTTCTTCTTTGACTCATTTCACAGATGAAGAAATGGAGGCAAATAGGGTTAAGTGACTTGCCTAGGGTCAAACAGCTAGCAAGTGTTTGAGGCTGGATTCAAACTAAGGAAGATGAATCTTTATGACTCCAGGCCCAGCACTCCATCCACTGTACCACCTTGCTGCCTACATTTCATTTGTTGTGAAATAGAGATAGATATCCATATACAGGACAAAGCAATCTTGTATACATTTTCTTTCACCATTGAAATAGAGTTTTTTTAATTTTTTTATTTAATGGATCGTGTTTGAGAGTATAAGGATATCTTTTTAGGTAAACTAGATGGCCATTGGGATCCCTTTCAATTTCATGACTCCCTGACTTTGAAACTTTAAATCTGAGTTCTCTAAATGATCAGTGGGATTGTGTCTTCCAAAATAAAGCCACCTAGCCTTTCATCTTTTGAAAGTTCTTTTTTTTTACTAAAGCTTTTTATTTTCAAAACATATACATAGATAATTTTCAACATCCACCCTTGTAATACCTCGTGTTCCAAATTTTTTTTCTTTCTCCCTTGCTCCCAACCCTCTTCCCTAGATGCAAGTAATACACTATATGTTAAACATGTTCTATTTTTGAAAGTTCTTAATGCTGTGTGACCCTGGGCAAGTCACTTAACCCCAATTGCCTCAGCAAAAAAAAAAAGTTCTTAATCCTGTCCGATCTTGAGAGTATTTCTTATGATGCATGATTCCAAAAACAATTTATTGTGTCTTAAAAGAGGTGGTAGAGTGCTAGACTTGGGTTCAAATCTTACTTGTGATACTTACTGTCCATTTGACCAAAGACCAATCCCTTTGATACTTTGAGCCTCAGTTTCCTTATCTATAACATGACAGCCACAATAATATCTAACTCACTGGAATATAAGGATCAAATAAAAATATTCTGTTTGATATCAAACTTTTGAGTTGAAAGTGATATATATATATGTCACATATATGTAATTATACTTCATACAATTATGAACAATTATAAGTAGAACCCATGATATTAAGTAGTAAAAAATCAATAAATTATGATATTGACAAAATATTTTTTAGCATTTGTTGATTTTTACCATCACTTTAGGAATTTGACTTGATAGAATTTCTACTGTACAAATCATCTGTGATTTCTGTCTGGGGAATAATGAAAGTGATAAATTATATTCATGTAGTATTTAAAGGTTTACAAAGTGCTGAGAAGTACCATTTTATCTTTTGTTTTTATAAGCCCAACCTGGAAGCAAAATATTTAGCACATAGTAGGTGTTTGATGGAGCAGCTAGTTGGTGCAGTAGATAAGAGCTAGTGGTCTGGAATTAAGAAGACCTGAATCCAAATATAGTTTCAGACATTTCCTCACCATGTGACCTTGGGCAAGTGACTTAACCCTGTTTGTTTCAGTTTCCTCACCTGTAAAATGAGATGGAGAAGGAAATGGCAAACTGCTCTAGTATCTTTGCCAAGAAAACCCTAAATGGGGTCGCAAAGAGCTGGATAAAACTGAACAAAATTGCTTGATAAGTGCCCATCAATTAATTATCTTTTTGATGGTGTTATTATTACCTCTTATTGATGAAAAAAGTTATTCTCAGAGAAGTTTAATGACTTGTCCATGTTTATCTAACTAGTAAGCTTATAAGAATGATCTGAATCCACATTTCCCCTAAGCCTCAAGTGCTCTATCATATTGACACTTAAGACCAAAGCCTTGTATTTGGAAATTATGTTTCTAACTACCAAAAGGATATATTGGCCACTACTTCTTGTTATTCAGGAAAGGACTGATTACCATTGTCCCACAGAAGAGCACCAGACACCCAGCATCAGACAATATAGTCAGCTCCAACCAGGTTCTTAAACAGATCCAGAGGAAGGGGCATATATTAGAAACATAGCTATAAGGTATCCTTCTTCTGTGGCCTTTTCACCCTGGAAGATCTTTCTATCCTTGTGGGCCCTTCTTCTCTGAGTCCCCAATTCCTTCCAAAACTCCACTTTAAGTATGGGCCCAGGTCAGCCATGTTTACCCCTTCATTCCCCCAAGCAGAATTCCTGTTTTTTAGCCCTTTTTTTTGTGTTTATCCTCTCTCATTATAATGTCAGTTCCTTAAAGTCTTTTTGATTTGATTTTTATTCCCAGTGTTTAGTACAGTGCCTGGAGTACAGTAAGTATTTAATAAATATTGACTTATTGACTATGTCATTGCATTAGTTCATAACTTGAGGATAGTCTTCTAAGACCTTTTTTCCTTTTCTCTTTAGATACTTTTCACGGCCTAGTTATATCTTATAGATTATGTATCATTTATAGATTATAAAAATAGGCTGTTTAACTGCTTACATGTACTCATCAGGCTAGAATTGAGGGGAATATCAGAAAATTAAGATAGATTAACCTTCCACTGAGAACCTTTTAAAGTATAAAATAGGGACATGTCTATTGCCATATGCTTTATCTCTATTTCTTGCCCCACTAATGTGAGTGAAACACCACTAATTTCGTGAATTGATGTTACATTATTATTCTTTATCCAGGTTGCCTAGGTAAATTTCTTTGACCCTTACTGAACAAAATCTGAGATCTTTGAGACAGTGTGTTCTTTTAGCAGGATGAGCTAGATGGCATCTATAAAAGGGAGCAATTACCAAAAGAAGTTACCATGACTTCATTAAGAACCTGTCACGCTAGAGTAACCCCCTTTCCTGTTTTAACAGAATCACTGAAGCGGTAGATCAAGGGGATACTGTCTGTGTGCTTTATCCAGATTTTAGCAAGGCATTTGATGATGCTTTTATATACTATTCTCAAGAAAACAAAGGTTAACAGATGTAGGTTCCACAAAAGGACAGTTAAATGAATTTGGAATTGATTAAATGGCCAGCTTCAAAGAGTAATCAGTAATATCTTGACATCATTTTGGAAGGAAGCTCTTCTTAGCTCTTCTTATTTTTATTATTAATTTATATTATTGCATAAAATCATATTATTATAATTAGCAACTTTCTAAGATGATTTAGATAAAAGTATAAATGATGTGCATATCAAACCTGCAGATGATACAAAATGAAGAGAGATAGCTAGAGGAATGTGCTAGAGCCAATTCCAACTGGCTCAGGGGAGCTGGTTGTCAAATTGGCAAACACTACAAATCAGGCTTTGATTTAGTGTTCTGTTGATTGTCAAGACTTAAGTAAGTGATGGATAGTATGCTAATAATGGAGATTAAATTTGAAGTATGTTGTGTAAACATACCCTTCCAGCTGACTGTTAAACATTTACCAGAATACACCTGGATAGTTAACATACACCCAACATTTGCACCATCTGCAAATTTATTAAGCATGCCATGTATTAGACTTGGAGTCAGGAAGAGTAGAGACCAAATTTGTTCCCAGTCCCTTATTAGTTGGCTAATTGAAGAAGTCACCCAATCTCTTATCTGCTTTATTTTCCTCACCTGTGAACTGTCGGTGTTAATAATAGCACCTTCCTACCAGAGTTATTATAAGGATAAAAAGTAAAGCACTTTGCAAAGATTTATTATGTGTTATATAAATACTAGTTATTATTATTGTTGTTGTTTTTATCTGTCATTGATAAAAATTTTAACACAAGTTCATATACAGATACCTAAAGCATTCTCTTGGAGACCAGCTTTCAAGGCGACATCAAATCTTAATGAGCATTCTTTAGGCCCAATCATTCAACTATTCTCTTGATTTGTCTAATTCTAATATAATTTAACCCACATTTCTACATCTTGGCTACAAGGATATTGTGTGTATGTGTGTGTATGTGACAGAGACAGAGACAGAGACAGACAGACAGAGAGGGTGGGGGAGGAGGAAAGAGGGAGAAGAGAAAAAGAGGGAGAAGAGAGAGAGAGGGAGAGAAAGAGAGAGAGAGAGAGAGAGAGAGAGAGAGAGAGAGAGAGAGAGAGATGGAGAGAGAAAGATGGATAGAGATAGACACACATACACACACAGAATGATTTATTGGGCAATTTCTTGGAGGAGCTAGAAAGGTCAAGATCAATGGAACAATCAGTCATTCACTAATGAAGCATTTATTAAATGCCTACTATGTACTAGGCACTGTGCTAAGCACTGGGGATACAGAGAAATGTAAAATGAGGCATTTCTAAAGCTCTCTGCAAACCTCACAACACTAAATGCAGTTATCATCAATAATCATCATTGACAGCCCTTGCTCTCAAAGAGCTTACAAATAAAAGAGTTGGTCTTGACAAGAAGGATTATCTTTTCTTTAGAGATTGGAGCTCAAGGACAAGAGATATAAGTGGGTAAACAGATCAAATCAAGTTTCTGAACTTGTAAAGATTGAAAACCCGATAGCCATTATGGTCCAATGGAGTCTAGACATCCAGTCAGGTTTAGACTAAGGAGTGCTGAAATTAATCTCTCTCCTCTCCTTTTTTTCCCCCTCTCTCCCTGACCTCTTCAGCATAACAATAAAAGACTCATATTTCTTACCATCAAGTATTTATATTGCTGAGGAGAAATGTAATTTAATCATTCTTGTTTCTTTGGCAACAATATTATTCTTTAGTCCACCCCATCTCTCTACCTCTTTGGTATCAGCTACATCCCCCATTCCCCTCCCTACTCTATCCCTTATTCTTCACTATGGCAGGGTCCCTTTTGTCTCAGACCATTTGTTTGTTATACATATTTAACCTTGCCCCATCCCAGAGAAGTATCATCAAGGAGCCAACTGGATTCCTCTCTTCTCTTCCTCCCTCTTCTTGCCCTACAGGCCAAACTCAAGGAGTTAAGGCAGGCCTGAAATAGCAGAGATAAAGCAGGACCAGTTTCAGGCAATTTAAAAATGGCAAAGTTTGTCTTTGAACCTGCCATCTTCCTTTCTATGTTCTGCCCATGCCTTTTCCCACTGCAGTTTCCCAGCTTGTGCAATCCTAAGACCTTTTATCTGGCTGGTCAAAGTTCTCCAACTTTGCCACCCCATTTGGGTCTGTCTCACTCTCTAGACTGACATGTCATATGCTTTCTCTTTCCTGTCTCCAGTCCAACCCCTGCATTTTTAGTGTTGAGAGATTGGAAAGCAATTTGATTAAATAATGGGAAGTGAAATGCATTTCTGGGTTTAGAATCATGGAAGCTCAGATCTACAACTGGAGTGGGACATAGAAATCATCTTTTTCTCTTCCTTCATATTTCCAATTAGGAAATGAAGGGCCAGAAATATGAAGTCACTTGATCAGAGTCAGAGAGGGCATCAGCAGCAGAGTAAAGATTTGAACCTCATTCTCTAATTTTTCTTTTTTTTCCCCAAACATTTTTTGTCATGTATTTTATTTAGTATTTTATTTTCCACAGTGACATACAAAGACAATTTTTAACATTTGTTTTTAAAATTCTGAGTTCCATATTCTCTTTCTTTTTCCCTCCCTTCTCCATTGAGAAGGCAAGCAATTCAATATAGATTCTACATGTGCATTCATGCAAAATATTTTCACAATAATAAGGTTGTGAAAGAAATCATAGACCCCCCCACATAACAAAAAAACCCTCTCAAGAAAAATAAAGTTTAAAAAGTATGCTTCATTCTGTTTTCAAAAACCATCAGTTCTTTCTCTGGGTACAGATAACATTTTTTATCATAAATCTTTCCAAGTTGCTTTGGATCATTGAATTGCTGAGAATAGCTAAGTCATTCACAGATGATCATCTTATAATATTGCTGTTACTTTGTATATAGTACATTTCATTCTGTATCAGTCTCACGGAAGTCTTTCCAGGTTTTTCTGAGAGTATTCTGCTTATCATTTCTTATAACATGGTAGTATTTTTTATTTTATTTTATTTTTATAGTAGCTTCTAAATTTTCCAAATACATGCAATGCAAAAGTAGTTTTCAACATCCACCCTTGCAAAGCCTTGTGTTCCAAATTTTTCTTCCTTCTTTCCCCCTCCTTTCTCCCCAGACAGTGAGTAATCCAATATAAGTTAAACATGAAATTCTCAACATTTCTACATTTATCATGTTGTGCAAGAAAAATCAGATCAAAAAGGGAAAAATGAGAAAGAAAAAAAATCAAGCAAACAACAACAAAGGTGAAAATACTATGTTGTTAGCCACATTCAGTCTCCATAGTTCTTTCTCTGGATACTGATGGCTCTCTCCAACACAAGTCAATTGAAATTGCTTTCAATCGCCTCATCCATCACAGTTGATCATCACATAATCTTGCTGCTATGTACAATGTTCTCTTGAGTCTATTAACTTCATCCAGCATCAGTTCATGTAAGTCTTTACATCTTCCTGAAATCAGGACATTTCATAGAGAACAACAATATTCCATTATATTCATATACCACAACTTATTTAGTCATTCCCCAGCCTCCAGCTCCCTAATATCACAAAAAGGGTTGCTACAAATATCCCTGCACATGTGGGTTCCTTTCCCTTTTTCATGATCTTTCTGGGATTCGGACCCAGCAAAAACACTGTTGGATCAAAGAACATGCAGTTTTATGGCCCTCAGGCATAGCTTCAAAACCCTCTCTAGAATAGTTGGATCAGTTCACAACTCCATCAACAATGCACCAGAACATGATAGTATTCCATTACATACATTGTTTTTCTATTTTCCAGTTGAAGGGCATCCCTTTGATTTCCAGTTCTTTGCCTCCAGAAAAGAGCTGTTATAGTTTTTTTTAAAAACATATAGTTCCTTTTCCTTTTTATTTTTTAATCTCTTTGAGGATCCAGATCTAGTGGTGCTCTTTAATTTTTCAACCTCCTATAGTGCAAGGCGCTTTCCCTAAATGATACTTTCTTGCTGATCTCAGGATACTGTCTAGGAATGTACCTTGTAAAATGTAGCTGATTTCATATCCAAATTGGCAGTTTGCTTATCTTTCCCTTTCCTCCTTCATCTTGGGAGAGGGAGAATGGTGTTTGAAGAAAAAAAAAAAAGCAAACAAAAGCCCCATAAAGAAGGCTTCTGTACCCTCTTCCTTTCCCAAATGCTTGTTCTAGGATACAAAGGGAAGGAAGGTTGGCAGATACCTTTTAACTTTATGCAGACTATTAGAGCTGAAAGGGACTTACAGCTTATCAAATATGAGAAAACCGAAGCTCAGAGGGGCAGCTAGGTGGCACGGTGGCTAGAGTACCAGCCCTGAAATCAGGAGGACTTGAATTCAAATCTGGGCTCAGACACTTAATACTTCCTAGCTGTGTGACTTTGGGCAAGTCACTTAATCCCAATCACCTCAACAACAACAACAACAATAAACAAAACAACAAAACAAACAAACCAAAAAACCCCTGAAGCTCAGAGAGGGAAAGTGACTTATTTGTCACTGCTGTCCTCCCAAAGAGACATAGGATCTGAATTGTAACTATCAAGGGGTGAATAAGGCTCTGCCACAGGGTGCCAACATCCTCAGAGTCAGGAGGGGCGTGCTTCAATTTCCACCAGCTGTGATTTGCAGACTGGACTCTATGGCTCCAGGTAACTTCACCATCCTGGAAGGCTGCATTAGCCTTGATATTCACACTTCATCTGTATCTTCAGCATTGCCTGCCTTGCCAATTGGAGGGCTGGAAAAACTCCCCAAACCTCCATTTAAAAAAGGTCAATCATCTCACTATTTCCTATCAGCTGCAACACTTTCTGACTGGACTCCATTATGCCAGCTACTTTTCTTCCACTCCAATTAACTTTCTTTTGTGTGTTATCTTCCCTCATTAGATTGTAAACCCGTTAAGGGCAGGGACTATCTTTCTTTTTTTGTATTTGTATTCCCAACACTCAGCACAGTGCCTGGCACCCAGTAGATACTTTAAAAATGTTTATTGACTGACTGACTGACTTGAGTCCTGTGTCATCAAATGTTTTATAGCCATTACTCTTTGGCTTTTCTTCCTATAGGTATCCTGTCACCTGGGGGTTCAATCCTGTCACCAATCTATCTTTCTATTTCTGTTCCCTGGTTTCTTCCCCCCACCTGGGAAAACTGTACGGAATGGTAACCTGCTTTGAAGAAACTCTTTTGAAAACACTGGGATTTTTCATTTGTGTCAGGATATTCTCTGAGCCTGCTACTGATAGGTTCTCTGCTATGTAGAAAATGGATGCTTTGGATAGTGTGGAAAGGAGAATCAGAGTGTCAGACACGATTACACAGTTCATTTTCCTTCCCCAAAATCAATCCCAAGCAGCCAGTGGTCTGAGAACTGGAGGAAGATCAAAGGAAGAAATGAACTCCTTGATATTTAGGTCTTATAATTATACTGTAACAATTTAGCTCCATATACCCATTCTTCTCCAGCTATTGTTTACATCGGTTATTGTTACATTTTGGTCTGACTGAGGCAAGAGGAGATATGTCCTCATCATGAAATTTCACAGAGTTGCTCTTGATATTAACCATCTGCAGTCATCTATTTCCATAGATCAAGGCAAGTCCTGGGTAGTTGATTGATCACCTTCTCTCTTTCAGTGAGCCATCCCCCTTCCTGGCAACCGCCCTTCATAAGATAGATCATCTCTTTTCCCATGGGCTCATTTGAATTCTAACAATTTACTGTGTCCAATTTAGCACTTTATTATGTTGTCAGTTATTATAACTCTTGAATGTGACATGTGCTGCCTGAGCTAGATAAGATTTCTAAAGGATTATCTTTATCAATTTAGCAAGGAGTTATTAAGGACATACTGAGTATTGAAACATAAAAAGGAAATAGTGATTATTTTCAAGAAATTTATAGTCGGGGGCAGCTAGGTGGCACAGTGGAACATTCCCTAGCTGTGTGACCCTGGGCAAGTCACTTAACCTCAATTGCCTCAGCAAAAAGCAAAAAAAAAAAAAAAATTATAGTCTACATGTATACCTGAGTAAATATGAAGTGTAAGGGAGAGCATGGGACCTGTGATTTTTTTAGGGTATAGGGAACTCTCTTTATCAACACAAGCCAGTATCTTCTCTGCAATTTGTAATCTTAGGTTACTGCCTACATGAGAAAATTGAGATGTTAAATGACTTGGTCAGGGTCACACAGTCTGTTTCAAGTAGGATTTGAACATGAGCCTCCCTGGATTTGAGATTAGTTCTCTACTGCTACACTATGCTATCTCTCAAATACAATGTATATAGGGATGGGGTTGGGACTGTAGCTGTCTTGTTAAGAGAAACTCTGCAAAGTAATTTCAAGAATGGAAAAAGCTTCAACAATTGATTGCTTTAAGAAAGGATTTCTGTTGTTCCTAACCCTTAGCTGAGTTTTAGAGGAAGCTAGGGATTCTAAGAGATGGAGGTGAGGGAGAGAGAGCATTTCAGATCTAGGGTTTTAGTGCCATGTCCTTTTCATATGGATGGGTAAATGTTAGACAATGAGTTGAATTGAATTTGAAGAAGAATTCTTTGGCTTCAGTGTTCCAGCTCTGCTGTCCATGAACGATAACATGCAATAATTTAAACATAGACGTACTTTTAAAAAAATTTCCAATTTTGGTTTTAAAGTTAAGATCTATAATTTCATTGCAGCAGGTCTCTGGTAGTTGAATTCCCTCTAAAAACACAGCTCAGCAACTTCTAATAATGGTTTGAGAGGCTTTGAGTGCAAGACCAGGGAAAGACTGCCCCTGATGTCCAAGGACAAACTAGTTGAATTCATGACCAGAGGATTGACTACCATTTATTTTTTAAAATTTAATTTTATTCCAATTTTAAGAAATAAAAAAGCATGAAAAACAGGGGATTGCACCTGAAATTACAGGTCTTTTATGTACAGTTTGCTATTCCTTTCAAAGATACAACAAAGTAATCATGTAATTTTCCTTTTTTCCCCTCCCCACCCCCAAACTTTGAGATCTTATTTCTTTCTTTTACTCCCTTTCTTTATATCTTTCTCTTTCTTTGTCTTCCTTCCTTCCTTTTTCTTTCTTTTTTTCTTCCTTCCTTCCTTCCTATCCCCCCATCTCTCATTTCTCTGTCTTTCCTTTCTGTATTTTAGTTTGGCTTTTTTTTTTGATACAAATAATATCTTTCATAGGATCTTTGCAGTTAATTTGGATATTTATAATGGTCTGAATGACATGACCACTCAAAATTGTTCTTAAGACAACACTGCTATTATTATATTCAGTATTCTCTTGGTTCTGTTTGTTTCACTCTTCATTATTTCATGGTGGTCTCGCAATGCTTTTCTAAAATTATTGAGCTCATCATTTCTTAAAGCAGAGTAATATTCCATTGTGAATACCTATATCACAATTTGTTCAGCCATTCCCCAATTGACAGGTATCCCCACAATTTCCAGTTCCTTGCCACCACAAAAAGAGCTACTAGAAATATTTTAAACCATAGAGGCTCTTTTCCTTTTACCCTAATCAATATGGGAAACAGATTTAATAGTGTATTGCTGCATCAAAGTATATAGACAGGTTAAATACTCTGGGCATAATTCTAAATCTCTCTCCAGAATGGTTGGATTAGTTCACTGATCCACCAACAATGAATTAAGGCCCCAATTTTCCCCTATCTCCTTCCAACATTTGTCAATTTCCCCTTTTATCATTTTAGTCAGTCTGAGTTATAAAATTATAATTTAAAATTGTTTTAATTTGCTTTTCTCTAATAATGATTCAGTGCATTTTTCATATGACTATAAAATGTTTTGATTCTCCTCTTCATTTCTTTGGCCACTTATCAAGTGGGAATGACTTGAATTCTTATGGGTATGACAAAATTCTTTATTTAGCTGAGATATGATAACTTTATCTGAGGAACTATCTATATAATCCTTCTCCCCTTCCCTCTCCTCCTCCCCACTCCATTTTTGGCTTTCCTTCTGATCTTGGCTACATTTGTTTTATTGTTAAAAAAATCTTTTTAATTTAATGTAATCAAAATTATCCATTTTACAGTTTTACACTTCACAATGCTGTCTGTCTCATTCATTAATAAATTGTTCACCTATCCATGAATATGATAGGTAATATATTCCATATTCTTCAAATATTCTTGCAATATCTCCCTTTATATCTAGGCCATGTATTCATTTTGACCTTATCTTGGCAAATAGTGTGAGATATTAATTTGATCATTATTCATGATCAGCGGGTTGACTGACCACTTGATTTATTTTCCATCTGTAATCATTCATGTATAAATGAAAATATTATTTAACCAGTTCAAGATAGAGAACTGGGAGTTAGTTGGGAGGAAGGGGCTGTTTACTATGGCATCTAATTAAACTCTGGATTCTTAAGTTCCATCATGGAGGATCTTTATTCTTTTAAAATTATAAAACCAATGGATTTCCAGTCACAAGTAACTCATTTGAGATTTCTCTCCAAGTATGGGAAGCATTACTCCCAATGCCTCCACCTGAATCTGAAAAATTATTTAATAACAAATACTGAATAAAGTGGGATAGCTAGGTGGCACAGTGGATAGAGTGCTAGGCTTGGAGTCAAGAAGATCTGAATTCAAATCCAGCCTCAGATACTTACTAGCTGTGTGACCCTGACAAGTCACTTAGCCCTGCTTTCCTCAGTTTCCTTATCTGTAAAATGATCTGGAAAAGGAAATCGCAAACCACTCCAGCATATTTTTCAAGAAAACTCCAAATGGGGTGACAAATCAGACACAATTGAAATGATTGAACAACAATAACAATAGCAACAACAGAACAAGGTCCTGGAACTACCCATTTTTAGGGAAGACTGAGTCTTGTACAAACTTAAAAACATCAAAGATGTGATTACAGATATATAGTTATCCCATCCATATTTTGACTTTCCCCATTTTGGTTTCAATATATTGTGTATCATCATAAGAAATAAGGAATTGTTGGGGAGTTTTGCAGGAGCTACATATGACACATGATATAAGAGATGGTATGTACAAAACATTTTGCAAATATGAACCCTTTTTATAAAAGGCAGTTGTTTGCTTCTTCCAATAGTTTGGTATCAGTTCTCTCTGTTCTGTGTGGTTCATTTCAGGACTGGGGTTTTAGAGTCTGAGCAGAGCTCACATTAGAGAGAGAACAGGGCCACCTGGTGGATGGCTTTTTGTGTGTTCACGAAGGGCAAGGCATTAGTGTACTGGGGGAAGCAGAAGTCATCAATCAGTGCAAGATGTCCATGGAGAGGGATGCTTGAGTGAGTGCCTGAGGCAAGAAGGCCCTCAGGATGCTAGGTGCTCTATGCTGACACAGTGGCTAGCCAATTTCACTTATTTTATGTAGGTTCTTTTTCCCCCCCTTCAGTTTTATTTAGCAACTTAAAATGACAAAATAAAAAAAAGATGATTTTTTTCTTTCCTTTATATTCATTTCCAAATATATCTCTATGTTATCTTCTCCCTCCAGAGCTCTATGTTATCACAAAGATTTAAAGAAGAAGAATAGCAGTTTAACCAAATTCATCAACACTGGACTATGGCAGCTGATATGATATGCAATATTCCACAATTACTGCCATCCAGTTCTTCAACAATGGGAAAACAAGTGCACTTCTCTTGGTCCAAGGCTGCTCACTGTAATTACACAGCATCCAGGGCTAACTATATTGAGGTATCACAATTTGTTTAGCCATCTCTCAGTTACTGGAAAGTAATTTCATTTTTAGGTCTTTGAAATTACACACACATACATACATACACACACAACTAGCTATAAATATTTCGGTATT
The DNA here is from genome assembly GCA_023553655.1 of Myrmecobius fasciatus. Lineage (NCBI taxonomy): Eukaryota > Metazoa > Chordata > Mammalia > Dasyuromorphia > Myrmecobiidae > Myrmecobius > Myrmecobius fasciatus. Next base: position 82,113 of record JAJPUD010001452.1, read on the forward strand.
TATGGGGTCTTCCTTTCTCTGTTTGGCTTTCTTGAGGGTATACTAGCAGTGAGCTCTCTTGTTCAAAGGGCATAGGCATTTAAATCACCTTTTAAAGCAGTTTGAATGAGTGAGAGACAGAAACAGAAAGAGACAAAAAGAAAGAGAAAGAGAGATGGAGTCAAATTCTATTGCTTTTCTTTTAGTTTTTCAGAGATAAAAACAATGTTGTTAGAATTGTTTTGGAAGGAGGATTATAAGCAGCTAGAGTTTAAATCAGCTGCAAGAGAAGCATTATGTGGAATGATCTGGAATGAAAAGCCTGGGTTCAAATCCTGTTTCTGAATTCTATAACCTTCTTAAATCATTTTAAGTCTTAAAGAGTTGCCTGGGTCCTTAAAGGGTTAAGCTCTAAAAAAGGTGTTGATTGTTATTTGTAGAAGAAATTACCTCATGTGAGTGTGTACAATTTTAATGAAAGAATAAATCCAATTCCTATAAATCAAGGGCAAATTTTGATGTCATTGAACATTTTTGGACATTATCCCCAAGATCTAGGTGTGCATTTAGGGCTAAAAATGCAAGATCCAATCAAAGTAGAGTGAATTTGGACCGTCAGATTATCCTGTGGGGGAAATATCCCTTTCCTTTTAGGGAGGACCCTGAACTGGTCTGATTCTGAGTCCCATCTTTTGGGGCTGAATGCATTGTTCCCTTTTCTGGTCTTAGGGGAAAGTGCTTGCAAATGAAAATCTTTAGTAGATATTGGGAAAGTGGGAGCTAAGGGGAGGAGGACAAGATTTTGCCTTGAGTTTTGTTCATGGGTGAGAGATCTGATTTGCATTATCCAAGTCCTTCTTACAGAAAAACTCCAGTTTTCTCAAATAAAAAGCATTCCCATTGTGATCTAGAACTTCCTTGTTCAAGCCAATTCTGCCCCCTTTTGGTTGGGTTGCCATTTAGAGAAATAGCAGTTAGTCCCAAAGCTGTTCTGTAGCTCTTGGATTGTGCAATTAGACATAAGAAGAATTTAGGTCAGAAGCAGAGAAGCATTGTAAAAATCATTAACCATTAGATTGGCCAGGTGGCCATTATACCTATTTTTAATATGCCTGGCAATTGAGGGACCAAAATTGCTTCTGGTGGTAATTAGATGGCATAATGGATAGAATATGGGACCTGGAATCAAAAAGGAAATAGCTGTGTGACTTTAGCAAGTCAACCCTATTTGCCTTAGTTTTCTCTTCTGTAAAACAGGCTGGAGAAGGAAATGATAAACCATTTCAGTAACTGCCAAGAACATCCGAAATGGGGTCACAAAGTTGGATGTGGCTGAAAAATGACTGAATAGCAACCATTGCTACTGGGAGCTTGAAATTAAAGTTCACACTGCTATAGAGCATTAGGGTTTGCTAAACACTTCCCTTACAACAATCCTTTAAGGTTGAGAGTACAACTTTTATTTCCATTTTACAGATAAAGAAATTGAAGTTTGGAAAAGTTAAAGGGACTCATCTGTGGTCACACAACTGGTTAGTTATAGATAGGTTTCAAACCCAGGTAAGCATGCTCCCAAGTAAGTACTCTTGACCATACCATGCCCTCTCCCTTCTGCTTTTCCTTATATCATTGTATTACAGACCTAATCCCTATGCCTAGTAACAAGAATAATGTCTGGCATATTGTAGGTGATTAATAAATGTTTATTAGATTTAACTGAATTGAATAATTACTTCATACTTTCTCAACTAGTGTTTGAAAATTTAATTTAATTCTCAATTTAATGGAGCAGCTCCTTGGGCTTAATGAGATACTAGAAGATCTTCTGTTGGCACTGGTTACCTTTTTGAATCCTTCCTCCTGGCTATTTTAAAAACATCTTAACAACATATAATTTTCTTGAAATAAAATTTAAAAAAAAATTTAGAACATTCAATATACTCTGCAAGGTTATTCTATTATTTGATTTCAAATCAGCTTTTCCTGACAGAACTAAGGCCTCTATATTGTTTCATTCTAGACATTTGCTGTTTGCTTTTATCTTTTTTCCCCTTTATTAAAGCTTTTTATTTTTCAAAACATATGCATGGACAATTATTCAATATTAGCCCTTGCAAAACCTTGTGTTCCAATTTCCCCCACACACTTATTGTTTTCTTAAGTCTCTCCTAAAGATATGCTCAAAAGTTGATTGGCTATTTTGTGAGTTAAGCTGAACATAGTATAGTAATCTTTATCCCTTTTACCATATGGTGCTCTGGCCTTCCTTTCCTTACCAGGAAGCCTTCCATACCATCCTAGAGTTACCCAATAATTATATTATGTCCAGACCTGCTCATTGGAGGATTTCCTCCTGATTCTGGGTGAGGAGTGAGGGAGTGGAACTTTCAAAGATAGTCAAAACAGGAGTTTATTTATTCAAAATTTTCTCAGCCTTATATACCCTAATACACTTATATAACTATATCTCATTGCACATGTGTTAACTACATACTGCTCATGTAAGAACACATAAACAACTGACTATTGTGTGCAAATGTTTCCTTGCCACTTAGTACAACTCTGCTTTAATTACAACACAGGTTGTCATGCCCCCTAACTTCTCATGAAGACCAAGACACCCCTAGAGGGGATGGGGAACCAAACCAGACATGTCAGCAGGGTTCCACTGGACTAAAGGGGGTCTTATACCTTGCCCAGGATTCCCCACTGTCTGCGACAATATTAGTCATTCATTCTGTCAACAAGTGTTTATTAAATGCCACAGTTTTAGGCACTGTGCGAAGCATTGGGGAGACAGAGAAAGGCAAAAGATGATGCTTGCTCTCAAGGAGCTGCCAATATAATGAGGAAGACAATATGAAAACAGCTATGAACAAACAAATTACAGGTAGCACGAATTAGCAATAATCAGCAGAAGGAAGGCATTAGAATTAAGGAGGATAAAGAAAGCCTTTCTATATGGGAGAAAAGATTTTAGGTAGGACTTGAATGAAGGAAGCCAGGAGTGAGAGATGAGGATGGAGGATATTTTGGGCTTGGGCAATAGGCACTGGAAGTGACTAGAATCCAAAAATGGAATATTTTGTTCAAGGAATAGCAAGAAAGCCCCTTGCCATTGGATTAAAAAGCATGCGGTAGTGAGGGGTGGAGTGGGGAGCTTGTAAGACTAGTAAGATAGTGAAGGTGCTGTTCTGCATTAGACAGTAGAAGATGGGGTTCTTTGTGGGGAATTCCCTACTCTGATGAAAGTACACGCCTGCTTCAAAAAACAAAACCAGATCTCACATATAGCACAGCAGCAGCCTAAAGATGATCAATAGTCACAGAATCTCAGTGCTGTAGAGGACTCCAAAGACGGTCTTGCCCATCCTGTATCTCTAAGCTTCTTAAACCATATTTGTGAAACCGAATGTAAATTATCATTTATTATCAGTAAATGTTTTATTTTTATTCCTATTTTATATATCTGTATAGCTGGAGTTGCATAAAAATTTTTCAGGTAAAAAAGGGTCACAAGTGAGAAAAATTTAAGAAGTGTATCTCACAGTATGTTTCACCAAGTAGTTCTTCATTCTAATAACCTTGTGATGTAGATTTTTATTTTCAAAATATATACATGGATAATTTTCAACATTAACCCTTATAAAACTGTGTGTTCTATTTTTTCCTCTCTTCTCCCCTAGATGGCAAGTGATCCAGTATATATTAAACATGTGCAATTCTTCTATACATAATTCCATAAACATGCTGCACAAGAAAAATCAGATCAAAAAGGAAAAAAAAATGAGAAAGAAAACAAAATGCAAGCAAACAAAAATAAAAAGAGTGAAAATACTATGTTGTGGACCATCTTCATTTTCCACAGTCCTCTCTCTGCATGCAGATGACTGTCTTCATCACCAGACCACTGAAACTGACCTGAAACATCTCATTGTTGAAAAGAGCCACATCCATCAGAACTGATCATTGTATAATCTTGCTGTTGCTGTGTTTAATGATGTCCTGGTTCTGCTCATTTCACTCAGCATCAGTTCATGCAAGTATCTCCAGGCCCCTCTGAAATCATCCTGCTGGTCGTTTCTTATAGAACAATAATATTCGATAACATTCATATACCATAACTTATTCAACCATTTTCTAACTGACAGGCATCCACTCACTTTCCAGTTTCTTGCCACTACGAAAAGGACTGCCACAAACATTTTTGCACATGTGGGTCCCTTTCCCTTCTTCATGATTTTTTTGGGATACAAGCCCAGTAGAAACACTGCTGGATCAAAGGGTATGCACAGTTTGACAGCCCTTTGGGCACCGTTCCAAATTTCTTCAGAATGGTTGGATCAGTTCACAACTCCACCAACAATGTATTAGTGTTCCAGTTTTCCGAAATCCCTTCCCACATTCATCATTATCTTTTCCTGTCATCTTAGCCAATTTGAGAGGTGTGTAGTGCTACCACTGAGTTGTCTTAATTTGCATTTCTCTGATCAGTAGTGATTTAGAGCATTTTTTCATGTGACTACAAATAGTTTTAATTTCATCCTCTGAAAATTGTCTGTTCATATCCTTTGACCATTTGTGATATAGAGTCTTACAGATCTTGCCCCCATTTTACAGAAGAGAAAATTGAATCTTAGAAAAGTTAAGCAGCTTCTACTCAACAAAACAGTCACTATATGGAACCAAATACAAAGCAGGCAGGAGAAGATCTAGTGATCCATTGGAGGCTCAACCTCAAGTTTAGCAGTAGAATTGCCAGTTGATACCTACAGTCAGAGAGAGTGGGAACTCATTTTTTTTTTGGGGGGGAGACAACATTTTTTAAGGAGATTATCATGCCAATGGTAGCATAACTAGGGCTAGGAAATTAACCCTGAAATATCAGGGGTGAAGAAATGTAAATAAATGGATTTTAAAAGTTGTGCAATTTAAAAATGAGTCGCATTTACATTTTGACAGCACTTACCCTCTTATTGATGCCATGAAACATAATGAGATTAGTAATTAGTTAGCAAAAATAATTGATTAAAAGAGAAAGGCACCAGTAGAATGTTTCCTGCCCCTCTGTATTCTTCTCTGTCGGCCATACCTCAAGTAAGCTCCTCCCTGGCCCAGGACTCCTTCTGGATGTTTTTATTCATTTTTTAAAAATTCATAACTTCTCCAGAAGCAGGCTCAGTGACTTTAGAATATTTAGGCTCCTTCTACCCATAGGGAATGTCAGAGAACCTCTCCCATATTGGGAAGCAATGAGGAACAATAGGAAACCTTTTTTTTTTTTTTTTTTGTCTTTGGATTCAGAGGGGTGTCCTCAAGCTCCATCAAATAGGTTTCTTTCTTTCTTCCTTTCTTCCTTTCTTCCTTTCTTCCTTTCTTCCTTTCTTCCTTTCTTCCTTTCTTCCTTTCTTCCTTTCTTCCTTTCTTCCTTTCTTTCTTTCTTTCTTTCTTTCTCTCTTTCTCTCTTTCTCTCTTTCTTTCTCTCTTTCTCTCTTTCTTTCTCTCTTTCTCTCTTTCTTTCTCTCTTTCTTTGCTTTTTGCTGAGGCAATTGAGTTTAAGTAACTTCCCTTGCACAGCTAGGGAATGTTAAGTGTCTGAGACCAGATTTGAACTCAGGTTCTCCTGACTTCAGGGCTGGTGCTCTATCCACTGTGCCACCTAGCTGCCCCCATCAAATAGGTTTCTGAGAAACTGATGGCTAAATTTTCAGTGTGCAAGTTCATACTTTGGAAAATGGCAAATGCTACAAATCAGGGTCTGACCTGTTGTTTTGTTGATAATCTAGACAAGAAAGTGATGGAGAAAATGTTTGTAATGTTTATCCTTTGTTTTGGAAGAGGACCAATGGCATCATGATGATGGGGTGAAATAGTAAAATTGTGGATAAATGGTGATGTCTTAACTCCTGTGTGGATTGAATTTAAGGGAGGAAAAGTTACCCAAAATCATCAGCGTCACTCTGTCTTCCAGAGTCATTAAAGGCTAGCAGCAGGACAGAAGTCAGGATGACTGGTGATGGCCCAGGATGCAGTGGGTGACCTTGGAGGTCTTCAATGTCTGTAGATTTAACTTAAAAGTATCTATAGCGGGGCAGCTAGGTGGTGAAGTGGATCATCAGCTCTGGAGTCAAGAGGACCTGAGTTCAAATCTGGCCTCAGATACTTAACACTTCTTAGCTGTGTGAACCTGGGGAAGTCACTTAACCCCAATTGCGTCAGGGGGAAAAATATATATATATATATACACACACACATACATATATATATATATATA
>JAJPUD010001452.1:88465-133869 GCA_023553655.1 Myrmecobius fasciatus
ATATATATATATATATACACACACACATACATATATATATATATATATATATATATCTGCATCATATAATAGTATTTTAATATTATATATCCTATATATAATATTTATATGTAGTATTTATATCTATAAAGTTACTTGACATTCTGGTTGTTAAACATTTACTAGCACACGCTTTCTTTTGAATTAGTGGACCAGGTTTCAAGTTTGGTCTTTATTACTTAGTATTTGTGTGACCTTAAGGATCCCTGCCAGCTTTGAACCTGTGATCCTATGATATTCTACCCCCTAATAGATTTATCTTAATTACTTCTATTATTTTTATATCATGAATTACCCAGTTGAATTGTAGGTGCTTTTGCTGTTATTGCTGCTGCTTGCTTTGTTGTGAAGTTCTAATTATTTGCCTTTCATCCTACCCAGAGAGCAAGTTCTCTCAAATTGACAGTTTCTGCCAAGAATAGCCTTAGTTAGAAATCAAAGGTCAGTCTATTCTTGAGGATAGCAGAGGGGAGACTCTGACCACATGTGCCCATGTAGATAGTAACTCCATCACAGAATACAACGAGCACAGCGTCCCTTGATGGATGCTTACTTGTGCATGTCTTGTTTTCAGCAGGAAGACAGCCTTTATAACTTAAAAAATCCTTCTATGCTGGTCAATAATGGGCTCCACAGATGCTATGGGACTATAATGTCACCAGAGAATGGAATGGATCTATTCTAGGAAAGAACATTGGTATGAATCCAGGTCACTTAAAAGTGAACTCTGGCCTCTTCTTTCTCCAGTTGATTCAAAGCCCTTTGAAGTTGTAGTTTGGACAATTCCCAGTGTTTGCAATGGAATAAACAGCTGTTTCCTCACCCAAAAAATTACTTTTGGGGCCAAGGCATGAATTATCGATCCATTCTGATGCCCTGACTCACAAGGATGGAGACAGCCAAAATGCATGATAGTTTTACTCTTAATATCGAGCCTACTAATTATGTATAATGCTTGCAATTTTTTTTTTACTTACGGAAACTAACCAGAAAATCCTGTTTCAAAGGTATCCTAGAAATGGAAAATCTTCATTAAAACTATAGCATCCTAATAAAGGAAAAACATCATGAATACTTGTTAGAGGTATGGTCAAATGAGTCACAGATTTTTTTCACACAAAGAAATCCAAATTACCACTGGAATCATTTTTGAAATATCAGCAAAGCTTCATCAACTGTAATTGGCTGAACTCGAAGTCAAGAGCATCTGTTTTCTTTCTAGCTATTTCAACTATATGACTTTGGGGATATTGCTTAACATCTCTGTAGGGCAATTGTTAGCCTCTGTAAAATGAGAATGGTCTTTCCTAAAAGGCAGTAAAGTGTGGTGGATGGAGCATTAAATTTTGAGTCAATAGACTTGGGTTCAAATGGACATTCTAGTATTTTCTAGTTGTGTGACCACCATGGGCAAATCACTGAAGCCCTCCAAGCCCTTTCTCTCACTGTATAATTGGCATTATGTTTATTAAATCTGCCACTGAGGACAGTTGTTGAGAAGATGATTTATAAACCTTTAAGTATTAAAAATAAATGTAATTTTCAGAGAGGAGGAAAGCAGAATTTATTGCATTTGGGAGATTGTGCTTCTCTTTTAATGATTCTAAACTGATTTCTGCTAGAAAAGTCAAGCATTTAATGCCATTATTTTGCTGCTATATGCCTGAAAATTGTGGAATACCAAAATATCAAAAGAATGAAACTTGCAGGTTATCCAAGTATAGCTTGTATGTATATATACACCAACACAAAGTTGCTGTGAAAGACATCAGCAAGGTCATGAATAGCTGGAAAAGGAAGTTGGTCAGTTATATAGCAAGGTTGAGGGGTAACAAATGGACAGATGGATATCTATGAAATGCTAAAAGACACAAAGGAAGATCCCCAGGGATAGATATCATGTGGAAGATGTATAGAAGGACACACATGGCCAAGAATCACATTGAAGGAGAAATCATGGATTGATTGAGGTCTATATTTGTGAAGAAAGTGCCTATAGTTATTATTTGGCTTCAAAGGTGCAACAAGGGATTGGCTAAGGACCTATGCTACTTTGCATTGGGCATTCTCCATTGCTTTTTAATTTTTGGAAACTGGAAGATTCCATATCTTATATCCATATAAGAGTAATGGTTGCATATTGATTTTGAGAAAAGTTTGTTACTAAAGGTGTGCAGCAATTTCCTGGAGGGAATGCAATCCATTCTTTTCCTGTTATCTGAACCCAACTTCTTGACCATATTTACTGTCACAGATATACATGTGGACAGATAAGTTTTCCATCTAACTTCATGTCAAATTCTGCTAAATAGACATTATCCTTCCCCTTGGTCTTTCTTGTGTAGATGATCAAGTCTAACACATTTGAATGATTATAGATCTCTTTCAGGAGGCTTTTCCATATTCTAGGGTCTGATGTAGCTATCATAATGACATCTACAAATTGGTACATTGGCAGGACTTCACCATTCACAGGGCATTTTTTTTAACTTGGAATCTTCACTGGGTCTCCTTCAAGGCAGTTGTGAACTCCTTTAATGAGTTTACCTCTTCCTGTTTTATGCCTTTCCAAATGTTTATAATTAGAGATTTATTGAACAAGGCTGTCTCTACTGTAATGTCTTCTAAAAAATCTTGAGTGACTTTGATGCACAGATGGGAGACACATCACTGGAAGAGACTCTTTGAGGTAGAGTTTTGCTCTAATTAAATGAATGCTTTTTCTATAATCAACAAACAATATTCTCTAAATATTTCAAGTCAGTTTTATAATGACAGAAGTGTGTTCCACCATGGAATATCATTCCTGCCATTGATACATACAGAGATGATTCTTGTTAAAATGCTGTTTGGAGAATAAAGAACATATAGAATAATAGTTATTCTCTCAGTAATCTTTATTTTTTGCTATCAATAATGTCCAAGATTTTTCATAGTGTCTTCCCTTCATTTGAATAACTTGTAAATTGATTCCTTAATGACCTCATAATTTTGTCACCTCCAGCAGATATCTCCCCTTTATTTGTTACATCTAGTTGCCTTTTTTTGTCTCTGTTACTATTAATTACATTTCTATTTCTTCTATTAGCACAGGTGGGACTATGATTCCATTGACCAAATGCAGTGACTCTACTGTCCTTGAGTAAACAGTTTATTATTTTTTTAAAATATGAAGATCTTTCCATTTTTTCCCATTGGTTGTTCTTGCAACAGATCAAGTATGCTTTGTGAAGATCAGCATAGTTAAATATATTTGGTGATAAAACCTTTGGCCATGGCACCCTATGAAATAGCCCATTGCAGATGCTAACATTAAAAAATATTTTTAAAGTTATTTAACATTAACTTTACATTCCTTTGTAAATAAAACATTGGGAATTTTTTTTTCTTAAGGAAGGACCTTGAAATTCAATGCTCTCTACCATATAATGTCTTACAGCCATTTCTAATGTCAAAGTCTCACAAAGTGACTTTTTTAGTCTTACAACCCATGACACAGACACACTGAAAAGACTAGGGAAGGGGTTAGAAGGTCAGCTCTGTAGAAGTTATTGACCTTATGACATAAAGCTATTATCATATAACTTTTAGTTTTCCCTATGCCCATAACCTAGGATATGACTTCCCCAAAAAACACATGAAATCTGGAAAAACGTAGAAGCACAGAGAGAAAACTATCTAGAAATAGCAAACACCTAAAGCCGCACAACTCCTCCATTTGGCTTTTAAACTCTCCTTTCTTCCAGACATTCAGCTTCACAAATTCAGCCTAATGGGCCAACCTCGAGCAAACATCATCTCAGAGATTTTGGCTCTGCCTCTGATTTTATTTGGGGCCTGAAGGCAGCCTCAAGATGAGAAGGAGGTGGTGCCCTTAGTAAGGATATTGACACCAGATGTGTCTTCCAAGGCAAACAGCTTGAGTATTTTGTAGTATTTCAGATTGGAGCAATAGAATCCTTATAATTTCAGGCTTAGGGGACCCATAATGCAAGCCCTTTGTTCTACAGATGAGGAAACTAGAGAACAGAAAGATCAGGCAGCTGGTAAATGCCCATTGGAGGTTTAAATTGAATACTAATCTTATGCTGGGGGTTGGGGCAGGGGTCGCACCTGAAACACAGATCATGATAGCCCCAATCTAAAGAAGCCTAGCACTGACAAATGACTCCTCCTTGAATAGTTTAGTGCCATCTTCTCTGTCCATTGGCATCCCCCATTTTCTTTGCTCTCTAGATCCCTCCTCCCCTCAGTCCCAAATAGAAGCTAGTCAGCAGAATTTATTAATGTATGTGCAAAAGAGTCTTTTTCCTTTTGTATAATATTGAAGCTTCAGAGTCTTGCCTTCTATGAAGATGCCCAAAGGTGATAAAGACTTCCTGTTTAAAATATCTGCTTTCTGTGGGGCAGCAACAATAAAACCCCTGTGGCTGGAGGCACTGCTGGGGTCTGGTAGACCCCACACTGCTGTGTGTCTCAATTGACACTCTCGAGATGCTTGCCAGCTGCTTCCCTAGGCATGTATTGTTTCTTTCATATGGGGATAGATTCCACACTGTTGATTTCCCTGTTAGGGTCCTGGGACCCTCTGAAATAGGAATACCTACAAGGATAGAGGAGAAATTAGGAGGGATTCATCATTGTCTAAACTCTTTGGTATATTCTTCACCTAAGAAATTGTGCATTTTGTAATCCTGAGTGTTTAAGTTCCTTCTGATTCTAGCTGATGCCTTTAGGCAGAGTAGGATGGATTCTGGTCAGCAGCTGCTGCTGTTTGCTGCCTCCATAGCTTATCTATCTTATTTTTCTAATTGTGATAATAACCAAGAGTGTGAGGAAAAAGGACTGGAATAATGACTTCATAGACATAGAGCTCCCCCAGGGGAGGAAACTCCCTTTACCAACACAGATTCCAATCTAGAGACTTTTCTAAAACTTATAATCTTATAAATCACATCTCTCATTTCCATGTTGCCTCATTGGCAGGTTCCCATGCCTGGAATGCTCTCTGCCTCCCCAGTTCTACCCCAGAGGATCCCTCTTTTTCTTTATGATGAGCAAGAACCAACTTCTACATGAAACATTTCTTTATTCACTTCTCTTTATCTCTGTCTCTTGTCTGTTTCTGTTTCTTTCTTCTTTGTCTCTGTCCCTCTTGTTTCTCTAGGCTTCTCTCTGTCTCTCTCCCTGCACACACACACACACACACACACACACACACACACACACACACATTTATATATGAACAGAATGGGAGAGGGGGTAACTATCTCATTTAAGGATGCCCAGATACTAGCTATAGGTCTCTGCAAGACTAATTTCTGGAACTGCTGAGAATTTTATATACTTTCCTCTTTTATGATTCAATTTGTACTTAGACACAATGAGTTTCTTATCTGAATAGGATTTTTCATCATAAATCCTTCAGAGTAGTCATAGATCATTGTACTACTGAGAATAGCAAAGTTATTTACAGCTGATCATTGTTGCTTTCTGTATTTTTTACATAGTACATTTCATTTTGCTTGAGTTCATGAAGGACTTTCCAGGATTTTTTTGAGAGCATCCTGCTCATCATTTCCCATAGAACAAAACTATTTCATGAAAATTATATTCCACAATTTATTCAGTCATGCTTCAATTGATGGGCATCCCCTCAATTTCCAATTTTTTGCTTTGAAAAGAGAATTGCTACAAATATTTTTAATACATATAGGTCCCACTATTTTAATGTTCTCATAAATATTTTCAAGGGCTCATTTCTACAATGTATATGCACTCAATCTTACTTGAAATCTATGTACACATGAAAAAAGTCTAATAATTCAAAGTGAGTTTATAGTTTGAGCCTGAGTCCCATCCCTCAATACCAGAATTATGAATAGGTCTCATGCAATTTGTTATTATTGTTAGTATTTCTAAAATACTAAACAATAGCTATTTGATGAAACAGTCTAAAAAGTCACTCAAGGGGTTTCTGTATGCTTTCTTTAGACAACTGAATTCAGAGAAGAAGGATATATTATTATGGCCAGATTTTACTTTCAAATGTGCAGATTTTTGAAGAAGATATTTGAACTAGAAGACACTTTCTAATTGGGCTAGACATCATTTAACCCAAGCTTCTTGGGTTTTACAGAAGAGCAAACTGAGGCTTGGGTGAAGATGAAAGCACTTACCCAAGATCACATTGTTGTTCTTTGTTCTTCATTCTCAAAGAGGATCATGACATCAGGGAGGTGATGCCATGACATGTGAGTGAATTGGATTTTAGTGAGGGAGGACTGTACAAAGTCACCAGCCTCACTTTCTCCTTCAGAGCCAATGGCCAGGCATAGATCAGGATGACTGGAGATGATACTACATGTAATGGAAAACCTTGAGCTTTTTAAACTAAGGTTTTTAACAGGTCTCAGTTTGACTGAGGTAACATCCATTAAGTGATTCAGGCTGGATAAGAAATGTGGTCACATCCAAAGCAATCTCAATAGACTTTGGATAGAAAATGCCATCTGGGGGCAGTGAGGTGGCGCAGTGGATAGAGCACCAGCCCTGAAGTCAGGAGGACTTGAGTTCAAATCTTGTCTCAGACACTTAACATTCCCTAGCTGTGTGACCTTGGGCAAGTAACTTAACCCCAATTGCCTCAGCAAAAAAGCAAAAAAAAAAATGCCATCTGCATCTACAAAAAGAACTAAGGAGATTGAATGTAAATCAACACATACTATATTCACTTCTTGTTTTGTTTATCTTTTTTATGGTTTTTCCCTTTTGCTCAGATTTTTCTCTTCCAACATGATCCATGATTCATTTTATTAAAAATAAATAAATTTACAAGAAAAAAAGAAACGTGGCCATATAGCTAATTGTCAAAAAACAAGGATTAAAACTTTGATTCCTCGAATTCCAGTGGTTAGCTCTCTCCATTACAGTATTGCTTGTTTTAAAATGGGTCTGGACTGTGATTTTAAACAAAAGCTACTTCCCTTTCCTCCTACCCCAAAGTATTAGGACCAGACTAGCTCCATAATTTTGATTCATAAATGTTCCAGGCTAAGCCAGAAAGAAAAGGAAGAGGCTTGGCAGATGAGCAAATAATCTGACATGAGAGTTAAGGTGTGTAAGCTTTCCTATTCCAGGTTATAGTATTAAAAGAGAGATGTGGGATAAACCCATTATAAGCTGTGTCCCTGCCAATAGATAATGTGTTCCCAGATGCTAAAGAGTGATTTCTCATGAGCTGGATCAAAAAAAGGCCTGAGCTACAAGCTCCAGTGTAGGAGGGTCATTTGTCTTCAGTTTTAGCAGTCCTTGCCCAGAGATGAGATGGCATATGCCTTGAGTTTCCCCTGATCTTCTGCCTTTCTCTGAGGCACCTGGCACAAAACCATCCTAGGAGAAACTACGAGGGCATTGCCAGCATCAATCCATCTAATCCTCCTTTGGGTTATAAAAAAGTTATGTCAGAATTGCTTTGTGGGTATTAAGAGAAATAATTCATTTCGGACCTCTACCCTATTCCAATAAGTATTGATCAATTTTATAGATTTATATCAAAGATCTGTATATAAGGGCCCAGAAGTATGAGCTGCAAATTCTAAGTTCATTTGCTTAATTAAAGGAAGTTAGCTAAAGACCTTCCACTCTTGTTTTGCCTTGTGATGATGACCAAGTCCAACTTGGCAGAGGGGAAGCTACATGGAAAGTGCTCTAAAATAGTTTTGTACTTTCAGACCAATCACTTGTCCAATAGGAGCAGATGCCCTTCTCGTGACCACTCACTGACTGTGATACCTTGTACCAATTTCTCCTGTCCAAATTAAAGAGAAGCCTGGCCATTTTATGTGGAGATATTCCTTGCTTCACCCAATTGGTGACCCTCCTGACATTATTTTGCTTATTCACTGGAATTATTATGTATTAAATATACCTGTTCCAGAATGACTAGACATCTACCCCTATAAAAACAGGCCCTGGAAAAAGCTGGCATCTCAGATCATGAGGAAGATCTGAGATCCATTTAATTAGAAGTGACCTTCCACCCTTTAAGAAAGTGCCATTGGTTTAGACCTCCCTCTCAGTCTCTCTTATTGTAGGTGGGATAATTTTAATTTCCACAGTTTCTTTTTTTTTTTTTTTGCTTTTTGCTGAGGCAAATGGGGTTAAGTGACTTGCCCAGGGTCACACAGCTAGGAATGTTAAGTGTCTGAGACCAGATTTGAACCCAGGTCCTCCTGACTTCAGGGCTGGTGCTCTATTCACTGCGCCACCTAGCTGCCCCAATTTCCACAGTTTCCATGGACTATAGTTGGGTTAGACCCACACAGCAATGAAGGTGACTTGGAAGCAGGCTCTGTAAAGCATTTAGAGCTTGATCTAACTCGTCCAAACTCATTCGCTATATCCTGGGGGATTTGGCTGACTGGAAGAGAAAATGAGGATAAGCACTTTGTGAAACTCTGCCTCACTTAAATCCAATTCACACTTGAGTCAAGACATCATGACGTGACACTGGCATTGGTCCTCTTTGAAAATAAAAGATGAACAACAGTAGTATGGACCATTGATTAGGGAAACCCAAAGCTTGCCTTAGAGGAGGATACTGTACCACAGTGTGGAGTGGGGCTGTGCTTGAGTTAGGGGAAATGACTAGAAAGGGATGCTGATTTATGTCTGCTCCCATAGTTTCCTTTATATGTTTGTAAATAAATGCTTTGGGCCCCATTACCTTTGGGACTTTGTAATTTGAAGCCGAGCATTGATCAGCTGGTACATTAGGTGAAATCATATTTTTTTTTTAAAAAAAAATCAGTTGAATCCAAATGAAATCTAATTCTCTAATCCTTTTAAGCAAATATTTCTAATAGACAGAGATCTGCTGAGAACAAATGGAATGAAAGGAGGTGAATCAACTGCTAAAAGCATGTTATGTTAGGCGTGAGACAGTTTGTTCTTTCTGCCTCTATCAGGCCCTGATTCCTTCTGCTTTTTACTCTCACTGAGATTTCTCAAAAAGGGAACTTTTTATTAAGAGGAAGTAGAAGAAAAGGACGAGGAGGGAAGAGAAAGGGGAAGGAAGATTAACAGAAAGAGAAAAAAGGGCAAGAGGAATGATAAGGAAAGGTTGTTTCTCTCCTCTCTAGCTATGCTTTAACTATAGGTAACCTATTTCTGAGTCTGTCAATATTGAGATTGATAGTCTACAAAGTAGATAAAGCTATATTGTAAGCTCGGGGGTCATGGGTACATTGATACATAGGTACCAAGAGATTGGTGATAGTGGATACTCTGTACCAAGGACAGGGACTGCTTCATCCTTGACAATGCCTTGCTTTGTCTTCTCTATTCTTTTAAGTGTTTCTGGTCTGAAGCTACAGCCTCCTGACAGTATCTTTGTATTCATAAGAATATACACTAACATTTTGTTTTTATGTTTACAGTGTTAACATATATACATTGGTACTAGAAGAACAAGATTAGGCAGTGAAAAGAGCCTTGGGCATGAAGACAGGAGACCTGGATTTGGTTTCATATCAGCCACAGAATAGCTGCATCAAGAGCTTTAATCTCTCTGAGTCTCAGTATGGTCAAATCAAACAATCAATCGATATTTCTTAACCATCTACTATATTACAGGCATTGTGCTAAGCAATGTGGATACAGAAAGAGGCAAAAGTCCCTTCCCTCAAGAAGTTTACACTCTAATAGGGGAGACAATATGGAAACAAATATATACAAAGCAAATTATATACAGGAGAAATAGGAATTAGTTAATGGAGGGAAGACATTAGAATTAAGAGTAATTGAAAACAGTTTCCTGTAAAAGATGGAATTTTAGTTGGGACTTAAAGGTCAAATGGAAATGATGCACTATATGCAATCTGTATGTAAAGTGATATATAAAAAGGAGTTATTGTCATATTTATAGGTAAATATATTTGATGACATTTAAAAAGTCTAAGAGATATAATTTTTAGGTAATTAATCATTTTTAAATAATGCTAGCATACTGCCAATAAAATGGGTCAGTGACACTCTGAAATGTCAAAGATCCTCATGGTGCTAGGCTCACAATTTATATGCAATTGGAAGAGTGGTTGTTTCTGAGGATGGCAATCAATTCTGATTGGTTAACAATGAGAGAGAATGAATATTACAGTTAAGAGGTGAATTTATTCTAATGAGAGGCTGGGGGAATATAACTGATTATGTCATTTACTTCTAAATTGCCTAGCCCTCATTATCAGCAATGTCCTTTGAGACTGAACAATCTACAGGCTTCTGAATCCCATTATTAATTCAATAATTGATTATTAATATGAGAGAGAAATAATCATTTCTCTCATTGATATATGGCTAGTAAGCAGAGCAGTTTGCTTGCAAACATTTGGGTTTTTTATGGATTGCAAACTTGATATGAATATAATGTGATATAGTATTTTTTTAAAGTGAATATAGTCTTAGGCTGCATTTTAAGAGGGTTATTTCCAGAAGTAGGAAAGTGATAGTTCTGGATCTGCACTGGTGTTGGGGGTCAGTATGGGATACTGTATTCTAGGTTTGTGAGAGCCAGAGGAAAGTAACCAGAGTGATGAGAGATCTGGATTTCATTCAGTAAGTGGGTTGAAGACAGTAGTCTGGAGGAAAGGCTTAGTGGGGACATCATAGCTATCTTCAAGTATCTGAAAGGGCTTTCACATGTAAGAGACATGTTTGGCTTGATCCCAGAAAGCAGAACTTGGTCTAATGGATGGGAATTACAAATAGGTGTATTGGGGCTTAATATAAAAGAAAAATTCCTTAACCATTAGAGCTACCTAAAAGAGGAATTGGGGGGGGGCAGCTAGGTGGTGCAGTGAATAGAGTTCCAGCCCTAAGTCAGGAGGACCTGAGTTCAAATCTGGTCTCAGACACTTAACACTTCCTAGCTGTGTGACCCTGGGCAAGTCACTTAACCCCAATTGCCTCAGAAAAAAAGAGGAATGGGGTACTTGAGGATATGATGGGGTCTTTCTTGGAGATTTTTTAAACTAAAAGTTCTTAGGTAGCACATTGGATAGAGCACTCAGCTTGGAGTCAGGAAAACCTGACTCAAATGTAGCCCTAGTCACTTGTTAGCTCTGTGATCCTAGGCAAGTCATTCAATCTCTCTTTGTTTTAGTTTCTTTATCTGTAAAATGGTATTATCCCCATTTTACAACTCAGCTTTATAGAGCAACTACCCTAATCCTTTGTTGATTAATTTCTCTTTAATCCATATATAGTTTTCATGTTGTCTCTGCCATACATTGCAAGCTCTTTGAGATCAGGGTCTTTTACCTTTCTCTATATCCCCAGTACTTAGCATAGTTCCTGGCACAGAGCAGATAATAAATATTTATTGATTCTCTGAATCTCAGAAAGGTTAAATAATAGTATCATGGGCAGAATTTGAACCTGGAAGTTCCTAACAGTAAATCCAGTCCTCTTTCACTTGAACCCTCATATACATATATGCATATGCATACATATATATGTATGTATGTATTGTAAAAACTTATTTTTCATTTAAAAATTCATAATCCTTTCATGTCATCAAAATTATGAAGACTTAGAAGACTATATGTCAATCAGTTAATCAATATCATTTATAAAGCTAGTATTATGTGCCAGGCACTGTGTCAAGTGTTTTCATAAGATATGGCATCCCTCTGGGGCCATTTTCCCAAATTACACTTGGATTTGAGGCTAATTTTATATGAGGTGGTAACCACTTGGGTTCTAGGACAAAGCTTCTTAAATTGTGGGTTGTGGTCCGTAACTGAATGTGGGGGTTGCAAAATGATGATTTATTATCAGTAAATGTTTGACCATATACCTCTTTTATATACCTGGAATCATGTAAAAGTTTCTCAGGGAAAAAGGTTACAAGTGGAAAAAGTTTAAGAAGCTCTGCTAGAAGAGTAACGCTGAATATGCTGTGCTTTTAGTACTGCTGCTCTGCAGATATCACTGGTGTGTTCTACATTAGTGATCAGCTAGCCAGACTCTGAGATAGCTTTGAGAAAAAGTATTTTACTATCATGCTATAATAAGAACAGTTGGTACAAATAATTTCCTTTTTATATTTTAATTAAACAGTATATTGTAAAGATGGTTTTTCAACTATCATTTTTATATCTTGAGTTCCAATTTTTTTCTCCCTCTTTCCCTTACCTCCCCCCTCCCCAAGACAGCAAGCAATCTGATATAGCTTATACAGGTATAATGATTTTAAACATATTTCCATATTAGTCATGTTGGGAAAGAAAAAAAAAACAGGACAAAAGGGGGAAATCATGAGAAAAACAAAACAAAAGAAAAAAAGGTGAAAATAGTATGTTTCAATCGCCATCCAGTCATCATATTTTTCTCTCTGGATGTGGATGGCATTTTCCATCCCATGTTTATTGGAATTGTGTGGTACAAATAATTTTTATAAAAAGGTAGGACATATTCTCCCAATAACACTATATTCACGAGGAGAGTGGGCTCAAATATTAAGTACAATGGTAGGGAGGCCCACATTTAGGGAGCATGTATGGCAAAGGACTATATTTTGACTCCTTAGGTCCTTTTCTTTTTTCATAGAGTTGTCCCCTTAGAAGAAGCTTTCTTTGGGGCTTCAAGAGTTGGGGGCCTTTCTAAAATCCCTAGCCAGCACTTTTCTCTCCCATGAGGAGCCACATTCCCTGAACCTGATTTCCTCAGATGTCTATTTGTCTCTGATCTTGATGCAGTTACCCTTACTTCTGTTGGTCTCTACCACTTTGGTGGAGCCTTCTACCACCACCATTCAATATCTGATAGGACTGCTGAATCTCTAAACTTAGAAAGTGACATGGACATTTCAAACCTGGGCTACTCATTAACTTAAAATCAAGAAAGAACAAATGTAAAAAAAAAAGATCTCCATGGACTCAGAATAGCCATGGGCAAGGAGGAGGTAGATCAGCTGATTTTCCCCCATTGTTGCTGGGAGACAATTCATAGCAGCTTTATTTTCTCAGTCACAAAGGAAGAAAGCTCAGAAGGATCCCTTCTGAATACATACCAACTTCTGACTCAGAACTTCCATTAGCTATTCCCAATTTAGCACCCATGTAGAGAACTTTTTTCCTCCTACAATGCAGTCCTTTGAATCTCCATTGATGGATGCAGATTCACCCCAAGCTTCTAAATAGTCACTTGGATATAAGAACCAGGCAGAGATATTTATGTAGGCACCCAGAACCAGCTCCCAGAGCAATCTGCCTTTAATATACAAATTAAAAATCAGATTGCCTTTACCTTCAAGAAGCTTAGATTATATTGGGAGGATATAAGTTCACAGATAAGCAAAAAAAGTCAATGCAAAGAGTCTTGGGGAAGGAATAACTAACAACTGAGGGCAACAGCCTGAGCTGAACCTTGAAAGATCTAGGTGTTCCAAGATGAAGGGGTAGTGCAGAAGGGATTTTGGAGTTAAAGTCAGGGGAGATCAGGAAATGTTTCATGGAAGAGGAAGACTTGAGTGAACTTGAAGGATAAAGAGAATTCAGATAGGTAGGGAGGACTAAAGGGGGCATTCTAGGAGGATAAAATGACAGGAGCAAAAGTGCATGGTGGGAAAATATAAGCTGCATAGGGACAGTGAGGAGACAGGAGCAGAGGATTAATGTTGGAGAATATTGGGAGAAAATTGGAAAGGTGGGATGGAAATAAATCATATTATATCTTGAGTTTGGATTTTATGTGGAAGTCAGTGGGAGCCACTAAAGAGTTCTGAGTAGGAAACTGACATTATCAGAATGTTTTTAGGACCACATTAAATGGATTGGAGGGCAGCTAGCTGGTATAGTGGATAGAGTGCTGGGCGCCAGGGCAGGAAGACTCCTCTTCATAGTTCAGATCTGGCCTCAGACACTTACTGTGTGAGGTTAGGCAAGTCACTTAACCCTGTTTTTCTTATTTTCTTAACTAAAACATAAGGTGGGGAAAGAAATGTCAAACCACTCCAGTATCTCTGCTAAGAAAAATCCTAAATTGGGTCTCAAAGAGTTGGACATAACTGAAATGACTGAATAACAACAGAGGATGGATCAGAGAGGAGATATCACAGAGCTTAATAGCTAGGGGGCTATCTCAATAATTGTATGATCAAAGAGTCATAGATTTAGCACTGGAAGGGATCTTAGAGACTATTTAGTACCCACTTCCTCATTTTACAGATCAGGAAACTGAGGCACAGAGAGGTAAAGTTATTGGCTTTGGGTCACACAGATAGGAACTGGGGAAGAATGAAAATTCAGATCTCCTGTTTCCAATTCCAACTCAACCATCCAAAATAGTGACAGGTCCCAGCAGTGAAGAGTTTGGACTCATTTGGGAGAGAGAATATTGGCAAAGATGGAATAGACTTGAGATGTATTAGGAAGAATTGACAGAACTTGGTGGCTTATGGGTAAGGAGGTAGGGAGAAAGGAAGCAATAAAGGGAGGAGGTAAAATTTTTGAGATCCAATATTAAAATCACCCCTCTTAGGAAACCTCGGAGCTTGTCCTGTCGATTAGTCTATGGCCAGTAGAGAGCAGCACAGCCATATTGGAATGATATGAAATTAATTCTTAGAACTGACCAAAACTAATCAGGATTGTTGTGAGGATTGATTTCACAGCAGCCTGCTGTTCATCTGGGATGAGAAAACCTGGGTCATCTCCTAATAGTTGTAAATGAGGCCTTGGATACTTAAAGAGTAAGCTGGCAAGCAGAAACAGAGAAGGGAGCCATAGTGGGGATAGGTGGGGAGGGTGATGGCTAGGCTATCAGAGAAGAAGGATAGATGGAGGAAAGAAGAAACAGTTGTTCATAAAGGAAAACAAGGGTTCCAAATGAGCTAGTGGAAGCCCTCCAAGGACTGAAGTAGCATTTCCTTTTGTTTCTGGTCCTGGTGAAGGATCAGCTAAGACCCACTCAGGCTCTGACCATCAGAGAGGGACTCTGCTACAAGACTACATGAATTGCTACATGAATGGGGTGAGGTTCTTATAACACTATTTATCCAAGACTTTACACACATAACTCACCAACAATGCTGAACACACAGTAGATATTTAATACATGCTTGTTGGTTGATTCTATGAATTGTCTGAGTCAAATCTGTGATAAATCAGCACTATCACCTGCCCTATCTCACTTATTGTTCAGATTTGACTCCTGCCCTTTATCTTGCCTCTCTCTTTAGTCCTACTATTTGACCTAATTTCTACCTGCATTAGGGCAATTCGCTAGCTCATACCATTCTACTTCTATGTGGGTGATGGCACTTTATTGTGGGAAGGGTGCTGGGATTTGGAGTCAGGATAGCCCTGGATTTTAATGTTAGTTAATATTTAATTAATATATGATCTCAGGCAAGTCACTCAAGCCCAATGACACTCAATTTCCTAAGCAATATCACTGTTCCATTCCCTCAGGCTTAAAACTTAGGTGTTATCCTTCATTTCTTACTCTCCACCCCTAATATTCAATTTGCTATTAATGCCTATTGATTTCACATTTTCAGCATCACTAATACTTGTCCCTTTCTCTCCCCTGATGCTCTCCCCATTCTGGTGCAGGTCCTCATCACTTTGTGTTTGCATTATTGCATTAGCCTGCTTGGGGTGAGGGTGGGAAACAGGAAGCTGCCTGCTTCAAGTATCTCCTCAGTCCAATCCATTCTCCATTTGGCTATCAATTATGATTTTCCTTAAGAGCAGGTCTGACCATGTCATCCCAACTTCTGAATAAACTCCAGTGGCTCCTTATTGCCTTCATCATCAAATACAAAATGTTCTGTTTGGCATTCCAAGCACTTCATAATCTACTTTCCAGTTGTTTTATGCCTTACTCTCTGGCATTTACCCTTCCATCCAATGACACTGGCTTCCTGGCTGTTCCTTGAACAAGACCTTCATTTCTTGGCTTGCTATCTCTTTAGCTGGATTCTCTGACTTCCTTCCAGTTCTGATTAAAATCAATCTTCTATAAGAAAGCTTTTCTTAGCCTCTCTTGATTCTAGTACCTTCCCTCTATTAAGTATTTCTTATTTTTCCTGTATATAGTTTATATATGTTTGTTTCCTTGTTGTCTCTTCTATTAGACCATGAGATTTTTAAGAATAGGATCTGTCTCTTCCCTCTTTTTCCCCCGGACATGTGACTGTAACTCATCCATTTCATCAACATATCATTAAAAAGTTCCTGAGCCACCAGCTAGTCCAGCTGCTACTGGAAAAAGAAGCCCCCCATTATAACATGTGCACACAATAAGTGATCATCCAGCTTCTGCTTCAAGTTCTCTACTGAGGGGGAACCCACTGCTTCCTGAGACCACCAATTCTACTTTTGGGCAACTCTAATTGCTAGGAAATGTTTCCAGATATCAAATCTAAACTCATTCCTTTGCGTCTTCTGCTCATTGTCAAACAAGTTTAAGTCCATCCTTGTTACAGGTGATTGCTCTTCAAGTCCTTGACAACAGATATCATGTCATCCCTGAATCTTCTCTTCTCGAGACAAAAAAGCCTCAGCTTCTTTACCTGGTCCTCATTTGCCATGTACCGAAGATCCTTCATCATCCAGCTTTTCTTCTACTAGATACTCTCTGGTTTTCAACATCCTTAAACTATGGCACCCCAGAGTGGTCACAGAGTCACTATGGCAGAGGGCAACAGAGTTAGGACTTTTAGTTTCTTAACTTCTGAAATGAGGGCAAGGGACAGGAGTAGAGTTCTGAGTTCCAGTTCTGAAACTCATGACTAATGAAATACCAGTGCTCTCAAATATTGTAATCTTTCCTCCATTTCCCAAATCTCTTATGAACCTTTCCTCAGGAGAGATAGTGTCCTTTTTCTGACACTATGAGAAGAAAGTACAGGCTCCCTTCTTTTTCTTGAGGCTCTAAGAGTCCTCAAAGGTTTTTTTTTCTGCTTTCACCTTTTTATTCCAACCAGGTTGTTTCAATAATATCATATGTGAATCATGCTTCATTGCTCATAGCATTTCTGATAAACAAGATAGGATTTTCTCTTGCTCTCTCTTTGTAGACAGACACACTTGATCTTTTTCTTCTAAAAGTTACCCGTTTACTATCTAGTAGAAAGAATAAAGTGTTTGTCATGTGCTAGACTTTAAAGGACTTTTTATCAGTTGCCCAGACCTGAGCAAGGGAAATATGACAAACAGGATAGTCAGGACCTCAGAGTCTGCCATTAACCATTGCTGTTTGTGAGAACAAACCCCAACATCTGTAATAGTTTTAGAAAGAAATTGATTAGGTCATTTGATAAAGGAGAGAGCCAAAAAAAGGGGGTGGCTCCCTTTCTAGATTCTGGAAGATTTATATCATATAGGATTTTGACAATGGTTTCTGCACGAGTCACACAGAATCACCTGAGAGAAAGCCAAAATGTAAGCTTGGGGAACCCAAAACAAGAATGCTTTGGGTGGATCCAGGACTTTCTAGCATGCTTAGAGAGTTACTGAAGTCAGATAATAATATGGGTACAAACAACTTCTAATCACATAAAATTGGATTTAAACAGTATAATAATTAATGCATTTTCTGAACAACATAATAATGCATTCTTTCCACATTGGTTGTATGAATGTGGGCAAATCACCTGACTAAGCTCTATAGGCCTTAGCTTTCTCATCTGCAAAATGGAGAGATTGGGTTAAATGACCTAAAGGTCTCTTTCATTTCTTATGAACAATTAGATTAATTTTACTTGACCCCAGAAAACAGAACTGGATAGAAGTAGCAGGGAAGGTGATTTTGACTAAATGTAAGGAAAATTTGCTAACAGTTTGAGTTACCAAAAGTAGAATGGAAACTCTCAGGAAGTAATGAGTGCCCTATCACCACAGGGCTTTGGTCAGTCATTTGTTAATATTTATCAGCAACTGATCATGCTAGCTTTTTTGGCTACGATGTTACAGTGATGACTAATAATTCATAGTCCCCTGAAACCCCTAAAATTTTTTTTAAGAACCCTTAGGATAACAGTTTTTAATCTGGCATCTGTGAACTTAATTTTTTTTTTTTGGCTGAGGCAATCAGTGTTAAATGACTTGCCCAGGTCACACGGATAGGAAGTATTAAGTGTCTGAGGTCAAATTTGAACTCAGGTCCTCCTGAATTCAGGGCTGGTGCTCTATTCACTGCGCCACCGAGCTGCCCCATGTGAACTTGATTTTTAAAAGTATTTTTATAACTATATTTCAATTTTTTCTCCTGTATAATCCTATGGGTTTTGATTTTTAAAATGTTATTAGCAGGGCATGATGGTAGACATTTTTATTCCTTGATATTATTGGGAAGTTGAGATTGGTGGACTGCAAGATTCTGGAATTCTGAACTTCAGTGGGCGAAAGTAAACTGAATCTCCACCCTAATTTTGGCACCGCTATGGTGAACTCCTGGGAGAGAGAGAGACAGTATAGAGGCACCAGACTGAGAAGGAGAAGTAAACTTGTCCAAAAAGACAAATCAGAGTTTCTGTGCCCATTCTTGGTAGAGGTGGGACCATGAGTTTTGAACTTTGAACCTGAGTGAGATAGGCCTGAATAATTTAGGAAAAATTATTGTCAAAAATAAATGAAGGATATTTAACATATATTGGATCACTTGCCATCTAGGGGAGGCAGTGGGGGGAAGGGAGGGAATTAGAACACAAGGTTTTATGTTGAAAAATTATCCATGCATGTTTTGAAAATTAAAAAGCTTGGGGCAGCTAGGTGGCACAGTGGATAGAGCACCAGCCCTGAAGTCAGGAGGACCTGAGTTCAAATCTGGTCTCAGACACTTCCTAGCTGTGTGACCCTGGGCAAGTCACTTAACCCCAATTGCCTCAGCAAAAAGCAAAAAAAAAAAATTAAAAAGCTTTAATAAAAAATAAATGAAAGAATGAATGAATGAAAGAAAAACTAAATGATTCTGAGAAGAGGTCCATATGTATGAACAAACTGCCAAAGAAGTCTGTTAAGTGGAAAGATGTAAAAGATGTAAAAATCTTTGCCTTGGAGTTTAAAAAAAAAAAAAAGAGTACTATTCTTTTTATAACACCATGTTCACTTCCTGTTAGGCATTTTCTTTAGTTCTCCAAATACTATTATTTCACAGTTATGTGCCTTCTGGATTTCATGCCGATGTTAAGCATTTTATCCTTGTTATAGTTAATACCTAACCCAAGCTAGCATTAGCTTGCCTTCCATTTTCAAATACTGGCAACTTAAGGCTGTCCCCAGCAAAGTTCAAAGCATCTTTGAAGTCTCCCTTGGCCAGTGTCTTTCTGGGTGATTCTTGCATCAAACCATTTGCATCGGTTTTAGGACTCATGCCCTGGGCACCGAGTGTTTGACATTTACTTTTTCTCAGTCTTAGACTGTTGAGCAACCTCATTGAAATTCCTCTGTAGCACCATCATTCTCCTTTTGGTTGCCAAAGCTGATCCCCTAACACTTGCTGCATGTCTTTGAGTCTTTTTTTACAAGTGTTTCCTGTGCCTTCTTTCTTACTGAACCCAGATGCCTATTCAGGCCACTTCCTTGTATTTCTGTAACCATAATTGACTACACAGTCTATTTCTAACCTGTGCCAGATTTTCTTTCCATTTCCTATTCTGACTTCAAGTTAGAGATGAAATAAGTGGCTTTCTTCCTCTTTCACTCCTTGTGGATTGCTGGGTTGAACTGGCTAATGTTCACTTTAACCTCTATGATAATATTTGCCCATTCCAGAGGTTTCTGGCTTAGACTCACACAGAGAAGACACCAGAATAGAGTTGGTGGTTGTTCTAATGTCTTAATGTTTTATGTCTTTCATGAGTCAGAGCTAGGTTTCTTGTACCCATTCATTTTAGGGATTTTTCTCTCATTCATTCACAATGTTCAGTGTTTAGCACCCTGTTTGGTCCATATTAGGCATTAAATGCTTATTGACTCTTAGAGCAGAGGGTCTTAAACCTTTTTTGTGTCATCAACCCTCTTTGTCTGGAGAAATTTCCAGATCACATTTCAGAATAATGTTTTCAAGGCAGTAAAGGGAGTCTCTCTACATGGAGGATGGCAGGGAGCTGCTGTGATGATACATAAAGGAAATGCTTTGAAGAGATGGGACTATGTATCATCAAGAGATGGGACTATGTATCATCATCAAGAGATAGGACTATGTATCATCATTCTGGGATTCCAATTGCTATGACAGGAAGAAGAGACTCTTTGGCTGTTGGATCATTCAAAAAGGCTTTAGCTTTTGGTTTTTCTTTACATTAGCACTCCTGGAGGAGCATGGCAACCCATGAAGGGGATGTCACCTATGACCCTGTGACTTTGAAAGGTGCAAAGAGTTCCTCAGAATCCTGTCATTTTAGAGTCTGGATTTTGCAGTCAACATAGCTCCTTTGCCCGAAAGACCAAGTAACAACCTTTGGTAATGAACTGTAGGATCACCACTCAAGCAGAGGCTGAGACACAGGCTCATCTGGCAGTCACATAGCATCTGGACATGAACTTAGTGAAACCATGCTATGTAGGAATGAACTGTTTTGAACTCCCTCCTCTCCCCTCACAAGGGCCAAGTAGGTATTTGGGAAAGCATGCCTCAAGGTATTGGAAGGCAAAGCATGATTGCATGGTTGATCCTGCTGTGTCTTTGAAGTAAATATCCTTTTGTAAAAGCTAATCTGATGTGAAGTGGTTAAATGGAACTGGGATGCTGGCCACTGGGTCCCCTAAGAATGGAGAACATAGCCCAGGGGAGCTCGATCCAATAATGGAGAAAGGAAATGCCCACAAACCCTTTAGGGTACCTCTGGAATCTGGAGAAGTCATGTAGCTAGCTCAAACCCAAAACAATGGAGCCAGAACAGACATGCTATATGCATAAAATAAAATACTTAATATTTTTTTTTGTTGTTTTTTTTTTTTTTTTGCCGAGGCAATCGGGGTTAAGTGACTTGCCCAGGGTCACAAGCTAGGAAGTGTCTGAGACCAGATTTGAACTCAGGTCCTTCTGACTTCAGGGCTGGTGCTCTAACCACTGCGCCACCTAGCTGCCCCTTAAAATACTTAATATTATAAAGGAAACCAATCATATGGAAATAGTTATCAAAATATTTTTTGGAAATCACAGACTCCAGGTTAAAAACACCCATCTAGAGCAGCTGCTACTTATACCACTTAAGACTCATCACAGATGGTTTTATAATCATTCTTCCCCATCCTCAATTGATAATCAAAGGATATGAACAGGCAGTGTTTTGATAGAGAAATCCAAGCTATAGATAGGTAGTCATGTGAAAAAATTCTCTAAATCATTATTGATTGGAGAAATGCAAATTAAAATAACTTTGAGATATCTTATATCTATCAGACTGACTAAAATAATAGAAGGGGGAAATGACAAATGTTGGAGGGGGATGTGCAAAAATTGGGACACTAATACACTGTTGGCAGAATTGTGAACTGATCCAACCATTTTGGAGAGCAATATGGAACTATGGCCAAAGAGTTATGAAATCAGATATACTCTTTGGCCCAGTAATACTGAGAAATTAGATGTATTTCCCATCAGATCAGAGAAAAAGGAAAAAGAACCTATACATTTGAAAATATACTAGCTTTCTTTTTTGGTAGCTAAGAACTGGAAATTAAAGGAATATCTATCAATTGGGGGATGGCTAAACCATGATAGTGATGGAATATTACTGTGTTGTAAGAAGTAATGAGCAAGTTGATTTTACAAAAACCTAGAAAGATTTTCATGAAATAATGATGAGTAAAATGAGCAGAACCAAGAGAGTATTGTACATAATAATAGCAATATTATTTGAAGAATAACTGACAACAACTAAATTATTCTGAGTATTATAAATATTCAAATCAACTACAAAGAACCTATGAAGGAAGATGCTATTCATTTCCAGAGAAAGAACCAATAAATAGAAGTATTTATAGTATGGTGTGCTTACAAAGGTTTTTTTTGGTAAGAAACTCATTGGATTGATATTTGTTGGATTGATAAATTCTTAGCACAGTAACCTGATATGTAGTATATATGCATAAATACTTATTTCCTTCTAGTTCTAAATATATGATCATAAGACCTCTATCTCTTTCTAGATAAGAGAAATGATTATTTTTCATTATATTAATGACCCATTATTAATTAAGATGTAAGCTTCTTTATTTCCTCATTCAGGGACCATATCCTGTAGGTCAGTCAGTCAAGTCTCTGAAGGACAAGGTTGATAGAGGAGATTGCCCTAATTCTCAGCATATATGCTCCTTGGGCAGTACCCACCCAACTAGAAGATTTTTCTCCTATTTAGAATATAAACAGAATCTAATCTAAGTGAATTCTTGCTCTTAGGGAATAAACTCATATCCTTGCACCTCTCCATTGGAGTTTAGGTAGGTCCAGCTTATGAAGGAGAACAACAACCAGAGTACTCTAGGTAGAGATGGATTCCCCTGTCCAGATTGTCATAGGCACCGGAGTCTCATGATCAAGCCATGTTCTCAGGAGAGCAGAAGACTTCTAGCCCACTTCCTCATTAAATGTCCTACCAGGGGCATTTTCCTTCTAAAACATATTTAAGGTATTCAGCATCTGCATGAGGAGATCTTTAGCTATTGAAATCATTGACCATCAATTTGTTGATTATTAGCAACCTAATAAATTATTAATTACCCTGAAACTGTCTCTCAGACTTTTCATTTGTTATACCAAAGAAAATATGATTCATTAACTGTTCTATGGGTTAATTATCAGTTCCTTAATGATTCAAGAATGGGGAATTTTTCTCATTTTCATTATACACAGCATCACAACATAAATCTTCCCATGTTTTTCTTAATTCCTCATATTCCATTGTATTAACATGCTATCCTTTGATCCAGCAGATCCTTTGTTCCTACTGGATCTGTATCACAAAGAGATCATAAAAAAGGGGAAAGGAAGTGAGTAGAACCAAGAGAACATTGTACACAGCAACAACAAGCAATAATGTGATGATCAACTCTGACAGAGTTGACTTTTTTCAACAATGAAGTGATTCAAGCCAATTCCAATAGACTTGTGATGGAGAGGGCCAGCTGCACCCAGAGAGAGGAGTATGGGGGCTGAATATGGATCACAACATAGTATTTTCATCTATTTTTGTTGTTTTCTTGCTTTTTTTTTTCTTTCTCATTTTTCTGATATGATCTTTCTTGTGCAGTATGATAAATGTGGAAATTTTTTTTAAACAAAGAATTAATTTTTTTTTCTTTAAAGAATTGTACTTGTTTAACCTATATGGGATTACTGGATTATCTAGGGAATGGAGGTGGGGGGGGGAGAGAAGAGAAAAAATTTGAAATGCAAGGTTTTGCAAGGGTCAATGTTGAAAACTATTTTTGCATATATTTGGAAGATAAAAAGCTATTATTTAAAAATATTCACATGCCATGTTTTACTCCGTTCTTCCTTTCCATTATTCAATAGTTTAAAAAAAGCACTCTTTCATAAACTAGATTTAGGCCTGCTAATTAGTAACTGAATATACAGCCATTTTTTGATAGACACGGAAGTTCAGACTGATGAAGAGCCTAAGGAACAATCTGTTTGACCTAAGCAAAGAGTCAGTCCATCTGAGCAAGGAAGCAAGTGGTCCTTCATCTACTCTATATCAATAAGTAAACTTAACGAGAACTCCATGAAGTTAGAAAAGGACTCCTGGGGCCTGGAGATACCCCTTGGCCATATGTGTACCTTACATGTATGTTTCAATCCCTTTGTGTTTAAAATTTGAACCTACTTTATCCTAGGGCCCATTTGTGTTCAAATAGGAGAATGTGCCTCAGCTTCATGGGGATTTTATTTTTGTACTTCTATTCTTGCTATACATTCTCAGTAAATAACCCTTTGTAAAATCTAATTGGTGATATTGGAGAATATACCAGATGGGGACTCATAAGTATAATGCTGGAAACCTCATCCTTTTAGGATTACCCAGTAGAATACCTGAGGGAGAAAACAGTCAACTACCTTCTGTGGACCAACCAATTAGTGAAGTGGGACTTGGGAAAGTGAAACTACAGAGATTAATAGTACAACACACACATATTAATGATATAATCTTTCATATGTAAATTAACAAGCATTTTGAGCTTACTGTGCCATATGATGTAAGAGAACGCTCAATACCTAATTTCTGCCAATTTGCTTTGTAGCTCTTTTCAGATAAAGAATCCTTTTCATCCACGTTTGGTTTTTATTTCATTATTTTTATTCTGATTGTCTCAAATGCTACCATGGCATTTGTACTGAAAATTTACAGTTTCTTTAATATGTTTTACTTTAGCTTCTTTAAGCAAATCAGAGATCGTGTTTCTTTCATCTAGAGGCAAATAATTTAGGAAAGGAAAAAAAGAAATTGAAGGAGAAAGTCCTGAAAATTGAGTGTTTAAATATAGATGATGTATATGCTATTTGTGAGAAGGAAATAAAAATGTTCTTTTAAAAAGATCACTTTGATTCAGTGATTAATAATTTGCCAGAAACACCCAAATAGACTATTCTCTTTTCTCACCTATCCTTATAATTCCACATTTTTTTAAACCAATTAAAGCCTGAATAATTGTTATTAAGAACATTGATAATGAGCTGTAAACAAAAACTGCATTTCAATGGATTTTATATTGCTCCCTCTCCCCAAAAAATGTAACCAAGGAAAATGGAATGGTTGGTTAAGAGAAAACTTGAGGTTTAGGTCACCTGGAAAAAGTAGAAAGTGCATTCAAACAATTAATTTCAAAGTGACAAAGAACACATTAAAAATCTTCAACTACCTCCTCTCAACTTTTAATTTGTTAGAGAAATTCATATACCCTTAAGACTTTTGTCCTCAGGGCAATAAGCTTCATGTCACACAAGCCAAACTCTAACTGCTGTTTTTTGAGCAGCCCAGGAAATTCAAGGCCCAAATATAGGCCAAGTCTAGGAGGACTGGTCATAAACCGATGTCCAGGAAGTCTGTCTTTCCCATAACAATGGGTATGAGGAGAGGAAGTCCTTTAGCAAACTATGCCCAGTGAGCACTAGTAGCCCAACTCCCAGCTGAAAGATCCAGGTCAACGACCTGCTCCTTCTCTCCAGAGCCAGAGCTGGAGCTTTGGGCCAAGCAGGATAGGGACCACATGGTGTAGGTGGCAGTTGTAATGATGTTTTTTGGGACCTTCATTTTTGGTGTGTATGGGGATGAAATACATCTCTCCCCATAGCTGATTTGCATCATTTCCCAGGTTCCTGCTCTGCACATCTGTGGATACCTCCAGGCTGACAAGTCTGTTGCAATTACTCATGCTTTCTTACCACCAAAGTTGGTGAATAATAACTAGGTATACTACATCATAGCTCAAAGGGTCATTGGAGGCCATCCCCTCAATTTACAGATGAGGAAACTTGAGATTTGTCCAAGATCAAAAAGCTCTGTGCTACTTGGTCTAGAACAATGCTATCAAAGCACTGGTGATGGAATATTGCTTCTAGGGGATACAGCAATAATTTTAAGGTTCCTTGACCTTAGGATGTTTCTGTTCTAACAAATTGTCAGTGATTCTAAATCTTCTGGCTTTGGAATCTGGAATTCTGAGGCTCTCTGATCTAAGAATACTATTGTTCTGTTAATGATTGTAAAAGTCTTCTGGCTTAGAAATATCATAATATTTCTTCTCTTAAACTTTAGGGAAGATATGTTAGTGATCCTGAGATTCTCTAATCTTAGAATACTATTGTTCTGACTATCTTGTCTGATAATAATCCTAAAGTTCTGCTTTAGAATAGTGCTAGTGATAATCAAAATTCTGAGACCACTCCTCAATTCTACCTCTAGGTCATAAAATTAGTGTATCAATGACGTGAACTGGATAAATGTGTCTCCTTGCTTCTGGTTCTTTGCTCAATCCTTTTGGAACTTAGCCTGCTTCAATTGGCATTACAATTACAATGAACTTTGCCCCTTGACTTGGATATGGGTTCAAGCCTGCAAATTCTTTTGAGACACCTAGGGATACCAGCCTGTGACACCCAACCTTTCGGGTCCCTTCCCAACTTCAAAAAAGGGATAGGGAAGAAGAGGAGAAAGACATTGACAATGCTAGCTTCACTAATAAACATTACCTCTTTCTTCCCTAATCTCCCCAGAGTAATCTGGGTTCCTTTAATTTCCCTCCTTTGCCTTCTAGAACCCAAGGCTTGAAATTCAAATTCTAAAACCAGACAAACTGGTTCTTGTCAGAAGAAAGAATGGGAATTACTCACCTGGGTTTAGGAGAAAAAGATTCTTCTGAATGTCCGCAAAAAGTTTCAGTCTCTTCCACTTTCCCATTGGCAGAGATAGAACTGTTCCAAAGAGAAAGGAAGGTTGAACCAAATCCCAGCTGTCATCAATCCTCTTTATTAAGACCAATCTTCATTTAGGAATAGGAACCTAGAAGAAAGACTGGTGCAGCTGCAGAAGTATCTGGACATAGTATCACAGAGTTAGAGCTAGAAAGGATCTTATTAGGTCACTGAATCTTCCCATATTTTACAGATGAGGAAATTGAGGTCCATAATGCTGAGGTTGCAAAGGAGAACCCAAAAGGTTGAGGTTACAGACCAGTGTCACAAAGTGTCTCAAAAGAATTTGCAGACTTGAACCCATCTCCAAGTCAAGGGGCAAAGTTTATTGTAATTGTAATGCCAATTGAAGCAGGCTAAGTTCCAAAAGGATTGAGCAAAGAACCAGAAGCAAGAAGACAAATGTATAGGAAAAGACAGAGACATTTGGTTCTTCATGTCACTGATATGCTAATTTTATGGCCCAGAGGTAGAACTGAGGAATGGTCTGGTATACACCTCATCATTTGTCTCAGAAACCCTGTTATCACTAACCAACAGATTGTTATCTGATAGTCTGCAAAGTTTCTAGGACTATATATAGGATTCCTAAAGCCAGCAGACTTTTGGATCATTGTGATCATCATCACAGATTGTTAGAATAATAGCACTCCTAAAGTCTGGGAGCCTCGGGATTACTGCGATATTTCCCCCAGAAGCTGCATTCCATCAATAATTCTATCACACAAAGGTGAAACAGGATTTGAACTTGAATCTTCCTAATTCCAAGATCAGCCAGGTGGGAAGGGCTATTCATTTTTTTTTAATAAAGAAAATGTTGGCATGTAATATTTTTAGTAAAGTTGTTCAATATTTAGCAGAATATCTTCCCCCCCAAAAATTGTTTCATCCTCAGTCTTCCTTTCTCCCAATATCTTTCCTCTCTCCTAGTGCTTCCAGGTGAGAACAATCTTTCTTTCTGGTCTCTTTCATCAAAGAGGATGCCAAGAAAAATATTTAGCAGAATACCCCCCCTCCCCAATTATTTTATTTTCAATCTTCCTTTCCCCCAGTCTTTCTTCTCTCCCTGTGCTTACAGGTGAGAGCAATCTTTCTCTTTGGTCTCTTTCATTAAAGAGGATGCCAAGGAAATTGAAGCAGTGGGCTCATGAGTGACTGATACAAGACATCCAGATAGAATTTAGGAGGAAAAAAGCAATTGTAGCCTCAGAATCTCCCAACTACTCTCAACTTCAATCACAGAGAATTGAACAACATGGGAGGGAGCTCAGGGGCCAGCCCACAATTTTGCCTCAGAACAAGAAATTACCTTACAGCTATACCTGACAGGTGGTTTTTAAAAAAGTTTATTTTATTTTATTGTCAAACACATTGATTTCTATATCATCTATATCATCATAAAGGATGGAAGGCTGCGAGGTGGCACCATAGTGCACAGAGTGCAGAGCCTGGAATCAGGAAGATAATCTTCTGAGTTAAAATTTGATGTTAGATACTTACTAGCTGTGTGACCCTGGGCAAGTCCCTTGCTCCTGTGTGCCTCAGTTTCCTCATCTGTAAAATGAGCTGGAGAAGGAAATGTCAAATCACTTTAGTATTTCTCCAAGAAAACCCCAAATGGGGTCATGAAGAATTGGATACAACTTAGGTATGATTTTTTTTTGTTTGTCCACACATATATGACTCCCAACAGCACTATATTGTAGAGAATCCCAATAGCATGTACCTTAATGATATCATTGTAAGCTGAAAGGGAATTTACCTACTACATTTTGTCCAATTTTTTTATTGTGCAGATGAAAGAAGAAGAGAAATATTGGACACAAGTGAATAAGAACAACATAGGATGAAAACCATTCAGAAACTTATTTATTTGAAAACACAAAGATAAAATTATATTTTCTATATCTGAAATGTGAGAGACTATACCCACAAAGTAGTTTTTACAACAGGGCTTTAGGAAAGCCACATGCATTAAGTATATCTAAATCTACCTATATCTATATCTATACACATACATACATATATACACACGCACATATATATGTATATGTGTGTGTATAGATAGATGCACACACACATCCCTATATATCTCTCAGTCTCTCTTCAGGAGCATCTGAGTTCAAATCCTGCCTCAGATATTTGCTACTTACTAGCTTACTAGTTTTGTACTTACTACTTACTAGCAGGGTAATCACTCTACCCTGACTACTCATCAAAAAATAAAACAAAATGAAATAAAATAAAACCATAAATAAAACAAGAAAAACCTCTAAGGAGGGGTAATTCAATACTGATCTCCTCTCTTCCCCCACCAACCCCAGTCAACTTTTGAACAACTCCAATTGTTAGAAAGTTTTCCACCTGACATCAAACCTAAATCTGCCTCTCTGTAATTTTATTCCCTTCACCTTTTAAATTCCCTTCTCCTTCTTCTTCTCTCCCTGTGTCTTGCTTCTAGTTCTGTCCTTTGAAGTTAAGGAGAACAAATCTTATAGTCAAAAAACATTAATTAGACACCTACTATTTGCCATACACTATGCTAAACCCTGGAGATAAAAAAGAAAGGCAAAAACCAAGTCCCTATTCTTAGGGGGCTCAGTCCATCACCTTCCTCTGGCTACCTTTTCAGTTATCTGAAGATAGCTATAAGATCTCTCTTCTCTTCTCCAGGTTAAACATTTCCATGTCCTTCAACCTGCAACAGACCTTCATGTGGCATGCCATCAATTCCCTTTACCACCTTGGTTGCCCTACTCTGGGTATTTTCCAGATTGTCAATGTGTTTTCTAAAATATGTCCCCCCCCATTAAAATATTGGGAAAGGGAAATGAGGGGAGAGAAGGGAATAAGCATTTATATATCACCTACTATTTGCCAGGAACTGTGCTAAGTACTTTACAAATGTTATTTTATCGATTTTTGCTTCTTAAAAACTTTAGCTGTCCTTTAACTCCTAGTACCCCTTACCTACCTTTAATTTAATTTCTTTGTATTTATTCTATATGTAGCACCTATTGTCCTTCCCTACTCACTATTCTAGGATGAGTCTTCCAAAGAGAGGTAGCTTCCTAAAGGTAACTGTTTTCTCCTAGGGTTCTAATATTATTTGTTAAATTGTTGGAGTTGGTCTTATCCTTTTTGCTGAGCTTTGTTAAAAACTGCTTTGATAAATGTTCTTTCCATAGATTTCCTACCTTAATGCCAGTTCTAATATGTCTATCCTTTCTCTAGTTCTTGGGTTATGCTTAAATTATGAATTATTAATTGTTTCTCCATTTCTTTTATCCCTTCTCTTTTACCCACTCATTTAAGAAATAGCTAGATGCTAGAGTGCTCGGTCTACAGTCAGGAAGATTTGAATTCAAATCTTGTCTTCCATACTATATGACTCTGACCAAATAACCTTAAGCAAAAAAGGTTCTTCTGTTTCCTCAACTGTAAAATGGATATAATTGCAGGATTACATGAAGATCAGATGAGGCCATATTAGAAGACACTTTATAAATGCTCATTTTCTTCTCTGCCCAATGCCAAACCTCCCATCCTATCTTTTCTCCAACTTTTATTTTTGTTAATTATTTTCTATGGTGTCTTTTTCTAAGAAGGTTTTCTTTGCTTTGTTCTCCTTCCATTCTAATTTGAATTTTTTTTTCTGATTTGTGTAAATCTGAACTTGCGGATCCCATTTTTCCTTTATTATGCTTGAGGCTTCTCTAGTGAAGACTAACTAGTATTTTCTTTGGATTCTCTCATGATCTCTGTCTCTCATCTCTGTGTCTTTGTACCATCCCGAATGTACCCCCTTGTACCTCCACCTCACAGAATCTCTCACTTCCATCAAAAGTCAGTTAAATCATCACCTTGGACACAAAGGTCATTGGTCCTTGGACACAAACCTTTCCTGATCCCAATTGCTAGAGCTCTCCGTCCCAAACTATTTTGTCTTGAATCATCTTGCATTTATTAAAGTACATCTTTATTCCATAAGTAGCATTACCTCTGGATTCTTCTCCAATTCCCATTCATGGTTTGGGTCTCCCTGGGAACCTTAGGATTCTTTCTTCCTGCTGGGACCTCAGTGAAATCCATTCAAAAGTAAAATAGAGCCACAACATAACATTTTCATGCTCTCTATTGATGTTTGCTTGCATTGTGTTGCCTTTCTCTGATTTTCTTTTTTTTTTCTTCTTATAGATAGGATTTTTCCTGCACAACTTGTCAAATATTTTAACATCAATAACATGTAGTGGACTTCCTGTCATCTAGGGGAGGGGAGGGGACTAGGGGAAAAATTTGTAATGGAAAGCTTTGTAAGGGTCAATGCTGAGGAATTACCCATACATATGTTATGCAAATAAAAAGCTTTAATTAAAAAAAAAAAGTAAAATAGAGATTTAAGACCCTGACATGGCTACAGAGCTCTGAATGCCATCTCCATCTTGGTCAAGTTGGCTTTACTCTAGATCTCTGGATATAGAAGCCAATGGAACACAGAGGATGGGACAGGAGGGGCACATGATCTGGACCAAAAACAAAGAGATGAAGAGGGAAGATGGCTTTCTGCTCAATCAACATGCATTTATTAAGCATTTACTGTGTTCCAGACACATGTTTGGGGACCTTGGGTTAAGAATGCCTGTTCTAATGTCAAGTACAGATTTCACATGGTGACTCCACCAGGCATTCTGCTCAGCCCTCAGGGTCCCTAGAATGTTTATTCATGTGTGATGAGGCCCTGAGTTTCCTGGCTTGCAGCCCTTGCCCTGAAGAGACAGGGTGGAACATTCTATGATAAGACACTGATTTCCCCTGAGGCTTGGGGTGGGGATGGAAAGACACTGTCCCTGGTGAGCAAACTCAAAAAATAAAAAAAAAAAAAAAAATGAGAGAAAGAGTTGATTTTGGCATCCAGGAGAGCAAAGGATCGTGCATTTAGAGCTGGAAGATGTGCCTTTTTCCAGAGCCCAGATGGTCTGGTGTTTGCTTGTTAATGTGGTGATTTCTTTTATTTGGCCTGGGTGGACAGCAGAGAGCCTCCTGCTCCTCACACTGCCAAGCTTCCTCTGCTGGGCATCCCTATGCGCCAAGCTTGCCACAGTTTACAGATCCATCTGGGTTTTTGCCCTATACAGGCCTTCCTCCAGCCTCAGCTTTGCCTCTGGCTGCTGGATCACCAGGATTTTCCTGGTGATGTTTTTTTGCAGTAAACTTAATTGAGGTTGAAACTTTGCCAATTAATTTCTCATAAATTTCCTTTCAAGCAGGAATTAAATTACTGAGAGTACTTAATATGTTGTGGGCGAACAAATAACAATGGAGCTAAAACTGACCTCCTCACCTCACCAGCTCCCTCTCTAAGGTTCTGAAAAGAAACGGGAAGTAATTTACTGAACTTGCATATATGATTTACTTGATAATTATCTGGAGCCAATAGTGTAGTGGATAAAGTGATGAACACATGACAAAAAGCTGGGCTTGAATCTGTCCTCGACATTTATTGGCTGCCTCAGTTTACTCATCTGTAAAATTGGTTTAATAGTCACAAGATATGGTTGTGGTGAAGACTGAATGAGACAATATAAAATTCTTTGCAAACCTTAAAACACTATATAAATGTTAGCTATTATTTAGATGTTATATAATTGTGATTATATATAATTCATATATTATAATTCTATATCATCATTTCTTTGTCTGAAATGATTATGTGTATGTTGTCATTTGCCAGCCTTGTGTGGCATCTACTTTAAGTAGATAAAAGATTGTATGGAACCATTTCTCATATTTTCTGGCCTATAGGATTGGCCAACTGGTCAAGTCTTGGTAAATCCAGCCCTTAAAATGTGTTTCCCTTTTCACTCCCCTTAAAATGTTCATTGTCTTCCCCTTTTCAGGCAAGGTTCTGATAGCTGTTAAACACATTAGTGTGAATTCCCATTGATGTGTTTCCTTTTTCAGGAGGAATTCGTGTTTGAGCTTTTTTTCTCATGGTAGCTAGGTTGAGTAGAAGATAAAATGGTGGTCAAGGAGTAAGGAAGACTAGAGTTTCAATTTTGCCTCAGACACTTATTGACTGTGTGAGCCTGTGTTACTTAATCTGTGTTTGCCTCAGTTTCCTCATCTGTAAAATGAGGCTCATAATAGCACCTGCCTCATAAGATTCAAATGAGATAATATTTGTAAATACTTAGCACAGTGCCTAGTGCCTAGTAAGTACTATAAAAATACTACCCATTATTGTAATGGTTGTTGTTGAGTAATTTCTCAGTCATGTCCAAGTCTGCATGACCCTATTTGGGATTGTCTTAGTAAAAATCCTGGAATGGTTGGCCATTTCCTACTCTAGCTAATTTTATAGCTGAGGAAACTGAGGCAAACAGGGTGAAGTGACTTGCCCAGGGTCACAGTTATTAAATGCCTGAGACCAGATTTGAACACAGGAAATCGAGTCTTCCTGGCTCCAAGTTTAGCACTCTATCCATTAAGGCAAAAAATGTAGGGGTTACCCTAGATCTCTTAGATTGAAAGAGAGGGTACATGAAGATTTTTTTATTGAGGACATAGCATTTACTTTGTAGAAAATGTTGGAGCTACCAAAGAATGAGATGTTTCTCTCCTACCTCTCCCCCCCTTTCCCTTTCCCTTTTCTCCCCATTTCTGTCTCTTTTCTGTATTTGTTTTGTAATAGGATTCTTTGGTACCCGGATTTTTAGGGGCCTGGGTCAGGAAACCCAAATTCTTCTGGCTTGAAATTTGTCTCAGGAAACTCTCCTTATTTTGACCACTCTTTAGCCCACCACCCTCCATCCTAAATTCATCTGGAGATCACTCCTTAGCCCACCATCCTTAATTCATCTGGAGATCACTCCTTAG
This sequence comes from Myrmecobius fasciatus, assembly GCA_023553655.1. NCBI lineage: Eukaryota > Metazoa > Chordata > Mammalia > Dasyuromorphia > Myrmecobiidae > Myrmecobius > Myrmecobius fasciatus. The sequence continues at coordinate 121,808 of JAJPUD010001452.1, forward strand.
CCCACTACCCTTAATTTATCTGGAGATTACTCCTTAGCCTCAGATCATAGAATCAACATGAACTCCTTAGCCTTGGGTTATAGAAGACTGGATAAAGCTGTTCTCTGTCTTTTAATTCTTTGCTATTTCCAATCAGAAATCTAGCCAGCCGAGAATTTCAGTGTCAAAAACAAAAACAAAACAAAAACAAACCTTTTTTTTTTTCAAATTTAACTTGTAGACTCTATGAATTTTTTTGCAATACCTGCAATACCGACCTAGGGACCCCCAAATATTTTAGGGTGTCTCATCCCTCAACATCTTTGTGTGTACTTATATTATCAGTTAGGCTGAAAGAGCAGTGGTCATCACTCTCAAACCCAATCCCACTGCTGATCACTGTGGAAACTTTGATATATTCTCTTTCTTAGGCAACCTGCTGCCCTCCCTACCTCTCTTTTCCCTAGACAGACAGTGGAAAGCAATGCCCCATTCTCAGCCTCTCCTGCAGCCAAGGTAAAAGATGTGCATCCGTACTACATCCCATGATGCTCCTGACTCTCATGGTTCCTATACTGGGAAGATAAAAACATACACTGGGAAGATGTAACATCAAGCAGAACCTTAGCCACTCTCCATGCATGAGCCTTTGAATCCTTCCAGTCCAATTTTAAGGTTGGCTAAGAGGTTAGGTGGCTTCCACTTTCCCCCTTGGTGTGGGGAAACTATCCTGTGTTTCAAGAAGAGGGAAAATGGGCAAAATTGTTTTAAGATTGTCCCGCAGTGCTGAGTTATACCTGTTAGAGCACAAATCCATGGTCACATCCATGTTTGCAATCTTCTCCCACTACAGAAATTATTTTTATTTGTGTACTTGCACCCACCCATTTCACCCATTTCCCTCTCCCTCTACCCACATTGCCTCCCTCTGTCTCAATCCATCACCCCCCTGTTCTGCTTTTTAATTTCTTTATGATGCCCTCCTGGCTTCCCTCAAACTTATTGAATTGAAATATGGCTTTTGACAACAGAAGATCCACAAATATCCAGCTGAGTCACAAGGGTCTATCATCCCTTGTTCTCAGCCTCCTTCTAGATAGCAGAGCTGCTTTGGGGGTTGAGAGGAATCCTCTCCTGCCTAAGACACCCACACCTTCCTGAGGAATGACTACCAAGAACTGGGGCGGAAGGGGAAAATGTCTTGGACTAGTCAAGTTAAAGGGTGAGGTGGCAGGAGGGGTGCAGACAGAGAATGACATCATGTGTCTGCTAGTTTGAGGGCAAAAAAAAAGGAAGTGTTAGGAGAGGCCCGTTTAGCCCTGGGGAGAGGGGAGGGCACTGCTTTGCTTTTTCCTGTAAGGATTGCTCTTCTCCTAGCCAAGGAGGACACCAATTAACCCATTCCAACCCATCTTCTCCAATTGCCTCTTCTGTCATTCTATCCTCTCCCTAATTAATCTCCAATCGCTCCCTGGTTACTTTAAAATTGTCTACAAACATCCTCAAAAAGTCCTTACTTGTTCCATCCATCTCTACTCTCTATTATCACATATCTCTCCTCCCTTTTACAGCTAAAGTCTGCAATAGGTGCCTCTACTTCCTTTCCTCTCACTCTCTTCTTAACTCTTTGGAGTCTGGCTTCTGATCTGATCATTCATTTCCCCACTAATGATTTCTTCCTTACTAAATCTAATGGCATTTTCTCAATCTTTATCCTTCTTGACTTCCCAGCAGCCTTTGGTACTGGCAATAACTCTTATTTGAATGCAAGTGGAGAGCCAACATAGTATAGCTGAAGTTTTTAATCAGGGCAAGTGAGTTAACACTCACAATACCCCAGAGCAAGGAGAGGAATCTGGGAACAGGCAGAGGGACTGGGCAGGCTACAGGGGAGATTTACAAAATAATCAGAGGCTGTTGTTTCTAAAATATATAAAGAACTGATTAAAAATTATAAAAATAAGAACCATTCTTCAAGTGATAAATGGTCAAAGGATATGAACAGACAATTTTCAGATGAAAAAATTGAAACCATTTCTAAGTAAAACAAATGCATCAATCACTATTGATCAGAGAAATGCAAATTAAAAGACAACTCTGAGGTACCACTACACACTTTTCAGATTGGCTAAGATGACAGGAAATGATAATGGTAAATGTTGGAGGGAATGTGGAAAACCTGGGACACTAATACATTGTTGGTGGAGTTGTGAACTGATCCCACCATTCTAGAGAGTAATATGGAACTATGCCCAAAGGGCTATCCAACTGTGCATACCCTTTGATCCAGCAGTGTCTATACTGGGTCTATATCCCAAAGAAACCATAAGAAAGGGAAAAGGACTCACATGTGCAAGAATGTTTGTGGCAGCCCTTTTTGTAGGGGCTAGAAACTGGAAACTGGATGGATGCCCATCAATTGGAGAATGGCTGAATAAATTATGGTATATGAATGTTATGAAATATTATTGTTCTGTAAGAAACGACCAGCAGGATGATTTCAGAGAGGCCTGGAGAGACCTACATGAACTGATGCTGAGTGAAATGAGTAGAATGAAGAGAACATTGCACACAGCAACAAGATTATACGATGACCAATTCTAATGGACATGGCTCTTTTCAACAATGAGGTGATTCAGGCCAGTTCCAATGGTCTTGTGATGGAGAGAGCCATCTGCATCCAGAGAGAGCACTGTGGGAACTGAATGTGGATCACAACCTAGTATTTTCACCTTTTTGTTGTTGTTTGCTTGCTTTTTGTTTTCTTTCTCATTTTTTCCTTTTTGAGCTGATTGTTCTTGTGCAGCATGACAAACATGAATATATGTATAGAAGAATTGTACATGTTTAACATATATTGGATTACTTGCTGTTTAGGGGAGAGATAGGGGGAAGGGAGAGAGAAAAAATTGGAACACAAAGTTTTGCAAGGGTGAATGTTGAAAACTATCTATGCATATATTTTGAAAATAATAATAATCAGAGGTTTAAAGTAACACTGGTCAGCTCCAGGCAATTCATTGATTTGGACCAGAGTCACCTGAGTTTTGTCAACCTCTTCTAGATATCCTTGAGATTTTCATCATTCTGTGTTTCCAGGTTTTCTTTCCACCTGTCAGACTGATCCTTCACAGTCTCCTTTGCTAGTCATACCTCCTAAGAAGGAGTGTCTCCCAAGGCCCTGTCCTGGGCTCTCCTCTCCCTCTACTCTATTTCACTCTATGGTTTGATCAACTTCTTATGGTGGCCATTAACATCTCTTTATGCAGATGACTTTCAGATCTACTTGTCTAGTCCTCATCTCTCTCCTAATATCTAGTTTTACATCTCCAACTGTCTATTATATATCATGGACTGGATGATCCATTGACATCTCAAACTTGACATGTCCAAAACTGAACTCATTATCTCCCACCTCTCCCTTTCCCCCCAAAAAGGCTCTTACCTTCCTAACTTTCTTACTGTTGAAGGTCCCCACATCTCTATCACCTAGACTTCCATCTATGTATCATCCTTGACTCCTTACTCCCTCTTATCCCCCACCCTTCCATATCCAATCAGGGTTATTAAAAGATCTGCTTAAAATGCAGTTCTGACAATATTGCTCCCCATCCCATCCCCCTGATTCAGTAAAATTCAGTGGTTTCCTATTGCTTCCAATATCAAATATAAAATCTTCTATCTGATTTTAAAAGCTCTTCCTAACTTGGCCCCCTTTTTACCTTTCCAGTCTTACACTTGCCTCTCTTCCATTGGCTCTGTGATCCAGTGACAATGGCCTCCTTGTGCTTTTTCTCATACATGACACTTCATTTCCCAATTTCTGGCATTTTTCTTAGCTATCCCAAAACCAAAATTCCATGGTGATGTGATAAGGGACAGAACTAGGGTGATTACTCTTTATCCTAGTATACATTCATTGTTAGGTACAGCTGAATCTGAACCTATCAGGGTTGACTATAGTGAGAGTGAGATTAAAGGCCTTTTGGTATTTCCCATCACTAAATGAGGTAAGGACAGAGGTACTGAGGTCTCTTGATATTAGAGAATTAAAACATTCACTTTCCATTTCCTTTGTCATTAATATATTATGTTCCTTACTCTGGGATACTTCCCCAATTCAGAATTCACAAAATTTCAGGTTTGGTCCCAGGAGGAGCAACTCCTACTGCTTCAAAGACATCATTCTGTGGATTCTGATATCACACTTCTATAGTTCATGAGTCCCCACTGGGGAACTTACTGTTAGTAGTTAGTCAATAGGTATAATTAATTCATATTAAAAGCATTTACTAAAATGTTACAGTAAGAACAGAAGCTGTAAAATATTTCCTACCTATTGTACCTTCAAACTAGGGTATCCTCACACTAAAGAGTGGGGTAAAGACTTTGAGTACAATGGAGGGGAAGAATATTGTGATGAAGATTGGGTCTAGTGAGGTGAAGAATACTCATTATGGTGAAGATTTTTGAGCAGAGTGGGTATAAAGAAGACTGAGTCCAGAGAGGGGCGAAAAATACTCATGGTGGTGAAGACTGGTTACAAAGAGCATGAAGAATACTCTTATTATTATGGTGAAGATTTTTGAGTATAACAGGTATGAAGAGTATTCTTTTTATGGTGATGAAGATTGAGTCTAGTAAGGGGCAAAGAATACTCTTATGGTGGTGAAGACATTACAAAGGGGGTGAAAGATGTTCTTATGGTAAAGATTTTTGAGTATAATGGGTATGGAGAATACTCTTCTTATGGTGATGAAGACTGAGTCCAGTGAGGGGCAAAGAATACTCTAATGGTGGTGAAGACTGATTACAAAGGGGATGAAGAATACTCCTCTTATGGTGGTGGAGACTGAGTCCAGTGAGGGGCAAAGAATATTCTTATGATGGTGAAGATTGATTACAAAGGGGATGAAGAATATTCTTCTTACAATGTTCTTATGCTGGTCCTCTTGGAGCAACCCCTCTGATTGCTCAATTTGGATCCTCTTCTCTCCCCCTGAATCTTAATTGCAAGGGTTAACTCTCTTGAACTCATGATTGCCTCTTCTCTGCTGCCAGGGGTCATGATCCTTGAAGCTGCTTCCTATTTGGCATCTACTTCTTGTCTCCATAAAAAATCCTAAGTCTCTGTTTCATGCTGGTTACATTTCAATTGTGTCTCAAATTCTTGATTTGTCTAACTGAATACCCCTAGGACTTGATAGACTTAGCTTATTTAGTCTTCTCCCTCCCAGGAGTATGGTCAATCTTCCCAAGGCAATGACCAATTGTGCTTGAAATTCAATTGGAAGACTCCTTTGTATCTTTAAAAGGAACAAATGTTATTAATATTTTGTAATTTTTAAAGCTTTTTATTTTCAAAACATATGCATGGATAATTTGACAACACTGACCATGTGTTTCACATAGCCATGTGTTTCAGATTTTCTCTTCCTTCCTCCCACCCCTTCCCCTAGATGGCAAGCAATCCAATATATGTTAAGCATGTTAAAATATATGTTCAATCCAATATCTACAAACATATTTATACAATTCTCTTGCTGCACAAGAAAAATCAGATAAAAAGAAAACAAATGAGTAAGAAAACAAAATGCAAGCAAACAACAACTAAAAGAGTGAGAATGTTATGTTGTGATCCACATTCATTTCCCACAGTCCCCTCTCTGGGTGTAGAAAGCTTATTAATATCTCATAAACTTTGCAATCTGTCCCTTATTTTCCATGATTGTATTAATTATGTGGGGATGGGGAACCAATTTGCACTCTCCCAGCCCAGTGCACAGCATAGCACCTAACAGCAACTGATACCTAATAAATGTTTATTGATTGACTGTTTAAATCCCAATCTAATGAAATATAAAATCCTTGAAGGGCAAGAACTATTTCTTTTTTTTTCCTGTGTATTCCCAGATAGTAAAGTGCCTCACACATATTCAGAATTTCATAAATGTTGAGCTAAGCTCAATCAAATTGGCCCTCTCTTCCAGCCGATTTGGAGATGGAGGAAAGATTTATTTTGTTTCCTCTCTCCTGAAGCTATCGGTCATTCCCAGTGGGAGAAGGGAGGGAAGTGCCTGTTTATTAACAAAGTTTCCCAAAGAGAAAACAAACAGTTTAATCAACTCACCAACCACAGGAAGCTAAATGTGTGCAGAGCTGCCTTATCCAGGACTGTCAGGCGGCTGCTGCCAGAAATCTTGCCAGGGGAGAGTCAGCAGCTGGTATATTTTTCTGCTTTGAAGTCAGGATGGTGAAATGCTAGAGTCATGGGATCATCCATGAAGGGCTGGAAGAGACCTCAGCAGCCCTCTAGTCTGACCTCTTAATTTATACAGCTGAGGGAAACTGAGGCACTCAGAGAAGATTTAGTAATTGTTCAAGACCACACAAGTAGATGTAGCAGAGCTGAAGTTTGAACTTAGGCTCTTTGAGGGCAGATTTCTCTATGACATGGTGATGAGGGATGAAGGGAAGAGGGGGAAATGAGAAAGTTTATTGGATTAAAAAAATACACTTTCAAGACAATTTTTTTGGGGGGGAGAATTTACTTTGCTACCATTTTCCTCTGAAGTACCATATAGACAATAGAATCCTCCATAGGGATGAATCAAATATAATATCTGAGTTACTTGTGGACTTTTGATAAGGTTTTGAGTTTCCTTGAATCCTCCTGGGGAAGATAAAATGGCAAGTTTCTATCACTAGAGAAAAAGGAGCTATAAACATCTTGGGCTTAGAATCAGATACAGAATCAGATTCAATAGTTCTGAAATGAAAAAACTGAAGCAAAAGTAAGGGACTTGCACATAGTCATACATCTAGTAAGTAAGTATCTGAGGGAATAATTGTATAACCTCTCTGAATCTCAATTTACTCATCTATTAAATGGGTATGACAAACACTTGCATTACCTTAACTCAAAGGATTGTTGGAAAGAAAGCACTTATGTAACATGTAAAATTGTATATTACATGTAAATATACCAAATTATAGCTTCATTTTCCTACTAAAACTGAAGAACCATAAAACAACTAGAATAATGAAAAGGATTTGGTCCTGGAAGATTTTCATCCAGATCCTCACTCTGTGGCTTATTTCCCTGTGTGACCTTGGACATATTGCTTTGTCTCTTAAATCTTAGAACATTAATATGGAGGAGAGATATACAGGAGGGCAAGAGGAATGGTAAAGGACCTTTAATCTCATATCATGTAAGGAGGGGTTGAAGGAATTGAACAAGTTGTTAGTTGTGAACTGAAAATTGAGCTACATGGTGCAGTGGATAGAAGGCTGGACTTGGAGTTGGGAAGACGTGAATTCAAATGTGACCTCAAACACTTACTAGATGTATGATTATGTGTAAGTCACCCACTTTTGCTTCAGTTTCTTCATCTGTAAAATGGGCATAATAATAGCACCTGCCTTCCAGTGTTATTGTGAGCATCAAATGAGATAATAAATAGTATATTTAATATTAATATAAATAAAAATAAGTAAATTATCTATAGAAATAATAATAATGATAGAGTACTTGGCACATAGTATGTATTATGTAAATATTAGCTATGATAAGTGATGAGTTTGATGACCCCCTGGAAATTAGCAGGGAAATTCACTAGAAGTCAGAAACTGAGTCAAAACTGATCTTCAGAGATCAATAAATAGGATCCTGGAAGCAGGGAGGAGAATGATATTGCTAGTCAAAAGCGAACTTCAAAGAAATGGGTGTTATATCTGAGGACAAATCAGGTATACCCTTATCAGGGTACAAATCAGGGGGAGATTTAAGGTCCTTAGGTGCTTAAGCAGATAAGCAGAAAATAGCTGAATTTGATTAGAAGTTCACCCCAGGCTTTTTCCAGATACTGTTTGCCCTTCATTCTCAAAGAGGACCATAACATCAGGGAGGTGATACCATGACATGCAAGTGAGGGAGGGCTGGGCAAAGTCACCAGCCTCCCTTTTTCCTCTGGACCCATCTAGGTCCAATGGCAAATGTTGATCAGATCAACTGGAGATGGCCCTGGATGCAGTGGGGGACCTTGTCGTGACACCCACATGTACAGTTGGATGTAGGGCGCAAGGACACAAGACATCCAAGAGATGGGAAAAGATGGAGTCACCCCTCTCCTTAAGGAGTTAGCATTCTATTAGAGCACACATAATACCAGTGGGGACAAACACCCTTGCTGGCAGATGTCCATTGCTATTTTCTGTGCTGAGCCCTGGAGTCTTACCTGACTACCTCCTCTCACTCCCAAGGAGATGTTGCCCAAGAATAATAGACCTTTGTAGCTAGTCTCACACAGTCTGGCAAACAAACAAAGGAAAAACCCAAATAAACCACAGGAGCATGCCTCTTCTGCTTCAAACCACCGGCTGTGGGCAGGAAATGTAGGCAGAGATAACCAGACCTGAGCTCCCAACTCTATTAACCCTTCTAAGACCTTCCTTCTCCTAGTTTCTTTCCTCCTCCCAAGCTGGAGAGTCCTAGTTTGTTGTGGGCCTCTGGGCAACCCAATTATCCCGTTGAGGGATACCGGTGCCGGTGATCAGTTCCCATTTCTGAAGGGCACACTGCTACTTTGCCTTCCTCTTCAATTGTTCTTTCTCCTGTTAATTGACCTGGTCTGTGGTACTCATGGCCTTCATTATAAGCTTCAGAGCTCCTTTAGCCAACATTTCTTCCCCTAGGTATCACGTTGACCTGTTGCTATGGGCTGCAGGGTACTCTTTCATTGGGCTTTGCCCCCACTTTCCCTTGCATCCAAGGGGCCATTCTAACAGCTGGTTATATATGCCCTGTACATTCAATCTCCTGCCAGTTGCATGAAGAACAATGGAAAGACCCCAAGTCTAGAGTCAGAGGGCATTCATTCAAAACCCACCTATAATGAGTAATGAGGGAAGGGCAGCTAGGTGGCTCAGTGGATAGAGCATCAGCCCTGAAGTCAGGAGGACCTGAGTTCAAATCTAGCCTCTTAACACTTCCACTTAACCTCAATTGCCTCAGCAAAAACAAACAAAAAAGAGTAGGGAATATGGTGGATTCCTTGTCCAGGGTCCAGAGTCTTCTGAACCCCAGTTGGCTGCTATCAGCAGAGTGTATTTGGAAAAGAGCATTTAGGGTTAGAAGACTGGGCTTTGAGGTTCAACTCTGACATTTACTAGCTGTTTGGCCCTCAGTAAGTCAGTCAACCTTTCTGAACCTCAGTTTTCTCACCTATAAAATGGGGACAAAAAGATTTTCCTTATCTACTTGACAGTTTTGTTGTAGAAAGAATGCTTTGTAAACATTGATTAAAGATAGGGACTTGACCTGTGATTTTCCTAGCACTGGGAACTCCCAAGTGAGGAAACTCCTACCAAACTATGGTAGTTTGATACCAAACTACCTATGCTATAAATGTAGCTTTGGCTCTTAGCAATAATCCAAAATATTGTGGTCCCAACATCCAAAATGGATAATACAGATCCGGTCGATTTTATCCACAGGACATCTCCTATGATCTCAGAAAGATAAGGATTCCAATCTCTATTTGATCCAGAATCATAGAATCTTAGAGATCATCTGGTTCAGTCTTTACTGGAATAGGAAACACACCATCAAATGTTCATTCAGGTGCTGTTTCTCTGTGGGGAACCCACTAGTCTAGTCTTCTTTTGGATAGATTTTATTGTTAGGGAATTTCCCTTTAGTTCATGTCTAAACTTGCCAGCTTTTTGTCATCTGTATAATGTTTATGCCTTTAACCAAGTTATCAGTAAAAATGTTAGTCCCAACTGAATGGATGCCCATCAATTGGAGAATGGCTGAATAAATTATGGTATATGAATGTCATGGAATATTATTGTTCTATAAGAAACAATCAGCGGGACGATTTCAGAGAGGTCTGGAGAGACTTACATGAACTGATGCTGAGTGAAATGAGCAGAATCAGGAGATCATTATACATGGCAACAACAATACTATATGATGATCAATTCTGATGGACATGGCTCTCTGCAACAATGAAATGTCTCAAACCACTTCTAATTGTTCACTGAAGAAAGCCACATACAGCCAGAGAGAGGGATGTGAAATGTGGACCACAACATAACATTTTCATGCTCTCGATTGATGTTTGCTTGCATTGGGTTTCCTTTCTCTGATTTTTCTTTCTTGTAGATATGATTTTTCTTGCACAACAATGATAAGTGTGGAAATATGTATACATATATTTGATTTGTCAAGTATTTTAACATAATTAACATGTCGTGGATATCCTGCCATCTGGGGGAGGGGCAGGGAGTAGGGGGAAAAATTTGTAACAGAAAGCTTTGTAAGGGTTAATGTTGAAGAATTACCCATACATATGTTTTGCAAATAAAAAAAAATGTTAGTTCCAGAACAACCCCAGATCTCTGGGGACATGTCACTAGAGACCTAATTCAAAGTTTTCATCAATGTCTTAATGGCTACTCTTTAGTGTCAGCCATTCAAACAGTATTGAAGCCACTTACCATGTTTGCAAGTATAACTCTCTTCTGTTATACAACAAAAGCAAATTTATCAAATGTTTTGTTAAAATTTGACAATTATCTCTAGCCAGGTCTCTTGAGTTCGATCTGGTGCTTTTTATCCTATACCACCAAATACATTAAGTAAATTATCCCCAAAGGTGGTAAAGAGGTGATCCTCTTAAATCAAAACCTATTTATTTATTTTGCTGAGGCAATTGGGGTTAAGTGACTTACCCAAGGTCATACAGCTAGGACGTGTTAAGTGTCTGAGATCAGATTTGAACTCAGGTTCTCCTGACTTGAGAACTGATGCTCTATCCACTGCTCCAACTAGCTACCCCTCCATTTATTTATTTTCACTATGGAACTCAGTGAGGGCAAACCCATTTTCCCAGTGCAATACAGTAAAGCTATAAACCAAAGGGATGGGAATAAAGGATCACTCAATCTAGAACTCTGTCTTTGAATCTCTGTCATATTTCTCCAAGGTCACTTCCAATTAGCCTTTTCTTGATTCCTGATTGCCTGTATTTCTGATGCGAAGTGCTCTAAGATAGTCCCTCACTATCATTTATGAACCTATTCCAATAGTCTACTAAAAGATCTTCTCAGTGCCATTGTCATCCATCTTTTACACCAATACCAAATTAATCTCTCTTACGCATTGGTTTGGTCTTGTTTTTTTTTTTTTTGTGTGTGTTTTGTTTTGTTTTGTTTTTCCACTAAAAACTCTTTGGTGGTTCCCTCTTATTGACTTGTTGGCTGATTCAAATTTCTTAACTTGACATTCAAAGCCCTTCATGGTCTGATGCAATTTTATTTTTTCAGTTGTAAATTATTACTCTTCTTCCTATAATGCTTGAAACTGTTTTGTTCTCTACCCCTTCTTATGCCTTTATGTCTCCTCTGTTTGGAATGACCAAACCTCCTTGCCCTGCTATTGAATTCTTTTCCACCTTTAAAATCTCCACTCAAAAGCTTCCTCTTCTGGAATACCTTCCCTGGTACTCCTGTGTATAATGACCTTGCTCTTAAAACCTCATTTAGCACTTTATTTCCACTTCCCTGAAACAATTATCATGCATTATCTTCTGTTGGGCTATGGCAGGAGGAAACTCATTGCTAAGCAAAAAGTAAAATTCTTACTCATTCTGCTGGTTTTGTAGATAACCTAGAGAGCTTTGTGTTAAACCTACTGAATAAATGTTCATTAGAACTTGCATATTTGACATTGAGAGATCACCCCTGGACAGGGTGTATCCAAGCATATGATTTAGACAAAGTTCAGTCCTGGAGAATGTTTAGACTCCCTTTTCTCATCTTCTTCTGCCCTTAAGTCCCCAACTGGGCTTTTGGGGATGATTTTAATTAAATTAAATATGACTCATAAGTTTAAGTTCCCCAAAAAGGGGGTAAGTGAAAAAAGTTATTCAGTGAACAATATAAATAAAGATATGGGACAGGTAGCTTTTCTACACACACAAAAAAAGAAATCATCGGGGCAGCTAGGTGGCACAGTGGATAGAGTACCAGCCCTGAAGTCAGGAGGACCTGAGTTCAAATCTGATCTCAGACAT
>JAJPUD010001452.1:133969-176129 GCA_023553655.1 Myrmecobius fasciatus
AAAAAAAAAAAAAAAAAAAAAAAAAAAAAAAAAAAAAAAAAAGAAAGAAAGAAAAAAAAGAAAAGAAAGAAAAAAGAAAGAAAAAAAAGAATCATCATAGAAATCAATAGTGATTAGAAAAGGTTTCAGTAACAATTTTCACTGTCGTTCCACTCTAGTAGGAAGCTAATACTTAAACCTCATCAGTTCATAAAGCAGTTTTGTAATACTGATAATCAGGTCATTTTCATTTCACCTTGGCTCTGTACTATCACTTCATTCCCAATTGGAACGTGTCCTGAACTTTGTGCTCCATTGCTACCCCAGTCAAGCTTCTCTGTACCCGACTGCTCTAACATATATTGTCACTGCTATTCCTGTGGAAATTGTGGCCACTCTTCTTACAGACCTTTCAAACATATGTAGTCCTTATAAACTTATGGAGAATCCCTATTCCAGCTCCTATTCAAACTGATGTCAGCTCCCCATACAAAGACTAGCTAGCTATCTTCTCCGTGTCCTGAGCAACCCCTGAAAATTGAGGAGGCATTTATCTAATGCCATTCATTTGAATCTTCATTTTAATGTGTTCTTCCAATGTTAACCACCAGTGATTGACATCCCATTTTTATTTAACCAATTAGCATAAATTAATTTTTATAAAGGGATGTTTACTGAAAAGATACGAAATGTTGTCTCCTAATACCTATGGGCACACCTTCCTTTATACTACTTTGATTCTTGAAAAGTATTGGGTAAAACTTTATTTTTATTTTTAGTTTCAAGTTTTCTTTTTCCCCTTACTACCTCCCTGATCCATTGAGAAATCAAGATACACAAACTGTGCATATCCTTTGATCCAGCAGTGTTTCTATTGGGCCTATATCCCAAAGAAATCATAAAGGAAGGAAAGGGCCCCACATGTGCAAGAATGTTTGTGGCAGCCCTTTTTGTAGTGGCGAGAAACTGGAAACTCAATGGATGCCCATCAATTGGAGAGTGGCTGAATAAATTATGGTATATGAATGTTATGGAATATTATTGCTCTGTGAGAAACAACCAGCAGGACGATTTCAGAGAGGCCTGGAGAGACTTGCATGAGCTGATGCTGAGTGAAATGAGCAGAACCAGGAGATCATTATACATGGCAACAAGAATAATACATGATGATCAATTCTGATGGACATGGCTATCTTTAACAATGAAATGCTTCAAACCAATTCCAATTGTTCAGTGAAGAAAGCCATATACACCCAGACAGAGGGATGTGAAATGTGGACCACAACATAATATTTTCATGCTCTCTATTGATGTTTGCTTGCATTGTGTTTCCTTTCTCTGATTATTCTTTCTTGTAGATATGATTTTTTCTGCACAAAAATGATGTGTGGAAATATGTATACATATATTCGATTTGCCAAGTATTTTAACATAATTAACATGAAGTGGATATCCTGCCATCTAGGGGAGGGGCGGGGAGTAGGGGGAAAAATTTGTAACAGAAAGCTTTGTAAGGGTTAATGTTGAAGAATTACCCATACATATGTTTTGTAAATAAAAAGTATTAAAGAGAAATCAAGATACATATGAAGTCTTGCAAAACACATTTCTATATTAGTGATATTGCAAGCGAGAAAAAAGGCAAGGAAAATAAAGAGGAAAAAATGTTTCAGTCTGTACTGAGTCCATCATTTCTCTATCTGGTGGTGGATAGCATTTTTCATCATGCGTTCATGGGGTCAAACTTAATGCAGCTTCATTCCCATCAAGTTCACTTCCAAATATAGTCAATAAATGACTTGCCATCATTTCTTTTTAGAAGTCTTTGATCCATACTGAGTCAAACAGGTCACAAAGGACTTTGTTCCTTATGACTGGTCATAGAATCTAGCATTAACTCCAGCTCCCACACCTCTCATAGCTCATCATTCCAACTCCTAAAATTTCCAAGGTCATGTCACCAACACTTCATTTAAACTCTGCAAAAGAACAAAAACAGAGGTTAAAAAAAACACAGGCTTTTATTCATAGGCCACATGGTAGCCCCAGTTGTGGAGGGATCAAGGCCTCCCTCCCCATCCAGATTGCTTATAGGATCCCACTTAAGTCAATGCAGCTAGGAAGGGAAGAGTAAGAGTCTTGTGTTGAAAAATTAATGACTCCTAAATGCACCCCAGTTCCAGCTGAGGAGCCAATAAAATATTAATTTCTTTACCACATAGTCAATGAACCAGAACCAATTATGGAATATCTCTTCACACTCCAAAAATCATACAAGGATTTCATCAGATTGACTACTGCTCATGCACGTAAGGTCTCGACTCATTGGCCATTCCAGTCATTCCCATTACACTCTTATGGTCCTTTCAAAATCTGGTCATGTCCATCTGGCAGTTGTTTGCTCCATCATTTCCTCCATAAGTAAAGAAGAGGCTACCAGGGACCCAGGTGCAAGTTCACCCGCTTGAATCCATAGGAAGAAACAGTAGAGTCTTCATAATACTGGGATGGAGAAGGACTCATCTTTTCCCATCTGTGATTCTCTGGAGTCGCAATGAGTCACATGAGAAGAGTCACAGCTCAGAAGGGTCCAACTAGAAACTATATTCTTTATCAAAAGGTCTGCTGAAAAAAAACTAGATCTAGTTAAAATCTTTCTTCCATGAGAAGCTTTTCCTGATTCCTCTTAACCTTAGTGTCTTCCCTCTATTGATTAACTCCTTATCCTATCTCATATCATGTTTGTGGGGTGGATCAATGGCACAGTAGATAGAGTATTGGACTTAGAATCAGGAAGATTCAAATTCATGAGTTCAAATCCAGCCTCAGACATGTACTAGCTGCGTGACCCTGGATAAGTCATTTACCCCATTTGCCTCAGTTTCTCATTCATAAAATGAGCTGAAAAAGAAAATGGTAAATCACTCCAGTCTTTGCCAAGAATCCCGGCTCCCCAATGGGGTCACAAGGAGTAAAACATAAGTGAAAGACTCAATAACAGCTTGTCTTGTTTGTACATAGTTGTTTGCATGTTATCTTGCTCATTAGTCTATAAGCCCCCGAGAGCAGAGACTTTTTGGTTTTTTTGCTTTTCTTTGTATTCTTTAGCAACCCAAACCAATAAATGCTTATAGCTAACGTTGTGGTTCAGTTGTTTTAGTCCAATTTTTGTGATCTCACTTTTGGGGGTTTTCTTGCCAAAGATACTGGATTGGTTTGCTCTTTCCTTCTCCAGTTCATCTTACAGATAAGGAAACTGAGGCAAACAGGATTACGGTACTTGTCCAGGGTCACAGTGTGTCTGAGGCCATGTTTGAACTTTGGTCTTCTTGATTCCAAGCCCAGCACTCTATTCACTGCACTGCTTAATTGCCCCAAAGTGCATTCCATGTGCCAGGTTCTATGCTAAAGGCTGCAGATATGATTAATAACAAGAAAGACAGTTCCTGCCTTCAAGGATCTTCCAGTCAAAAGGGGAGACAACACACAAAAGGAAGTAGGAAAGGGAGAACATTAAGGGGTACCCTGTATGGGGACATCTTGTTCCATAGAATTAAAACCAGAGCAGATATAAAGTGTAGTCAGCCAACACCTGGCACATAGCTGGTGCTTAATAAATGGATATTGATCAGAAGACTGAATCATTTACTTCTCTGGCTCTGAAGTCACTATGAAGACTCAGCACTATCTTAGAGTATAAGCCTGATCTGAATCGGAGGTGGCTGCAAACTGTCCCCCAAAGTCCCATCCAGTCAATAAGAGCCAAGAAGGTCCATTTCTAAGTTCTTTTTTTTTAAATTAAAACTTTTTATTTGCTAAACATATGCATGGGTAATTTTTCAACATTGACCCTTGCAAAGCTTTCTGTTACAATTCCTCCCCCCCAGTCCCCATCTCTCCCCTAGATGTCAGGAAGTCCACTACAAGTTAATTATATTAAAATACTTGACAAATTGAATATGTGTATACATATTTTTACACCATTTCTAAGTTCTTGTTACATTTATGAATCAACATAATGCTCTTTCTGCAGATGAATCTGGGCTAGAGTGACGCTGATTCATTCAAAGTTCCACATCTGGCTGGCAGCAGAGCAAGACTAGTATAAAAATTAATGTCTCCCAGACTAGTGCTCTTGGCATCCCACTGAGCCTCCCATTAGACTGTGAACTCCTTGAAGACGGGGACTGTCTTTTGCCTTCCTTTATGTCCCCAGTAATTAGCAAAGTGCCCAACATATAATAGGTGTTTAATAATTGCTTATTAATTGACTGACAGCTTGAGGTTTTCTTAGAAAATGATATGACTAATCCTTAGTTATTAAGACCAATAAACTCCTGTCTCTGTGGCATTTGCTTGTCTGCTAACCAATCCGGAAAAAAAAAAAACAAAGCCTTCTTTACCCTATTCACACAGAAAGTTAGAAAGTTTTCTCCCAGCTTTCCTTGGAAAAAGTCTGGGGAAAGTGAAATATCTTAATATTGTTTTTTTTTCAAATTTAATTCAATCCAACAAACATTTATTTGATGCCTACTATGTGCCAGGAGTTTTTAAATGTGCATTTAGAGTCATTTTTGTTATTTCCTCCTCAAAAAAAAATGCTCTCTTTGTTTTCTAGGCCAAATAGTCTCCTTGACAACACAGTTTCTTGATAACAAGTTCCCATGCCCTGATTTAATCTCTATTAAATCTTTGAAGGCAGGGAATTTCCACTGCACCCAGTTGTCTGTTTTGTGGGCTCTTGTTATCCTTGAAATCCTTGTTGAAAACAGGGTATTCAGGGGACAAGAGGTTCTGGTAAGGTTTTGGGTTACAATCAAATCCCTTTTTGGTCAAATCCTGGCTGCAGAAAACCGTTCTTAAATATCCACTTTCATACCTTAATAAGTAAGGGACAACTAGGTGGTGCAGTGGATAGAGCACCAGGATTGGAATCAGGAAAACCTGAATTCAGATTTGGCTTCAGACATTTATTAGGTCTGTGACCCTGGCCTTGTCACTTAACCCTGTTGGTCTCAGTTTCCCCATCTGTAAAATAAGCTAGAGAAGGAAATGGCAAACCACTCCAGTATCTTTGCTGAAAAAATCCCAAATCGGGTCATGAAAATTCAGACATAACTGAAAGATTGAACAATAACAACAAAAAGTAATGATGAACAGGAGAAATTCGGAGAAAAATAGGAAAATGAACTGATGCAGTGTCTAAATCTATGAGACATGACTGAAAATGAATTAACATTAGACAGAATCTAATGGACGCATACTAAGCACTCAGTATGTACAAGGTGCTGTACTTAATACAGGGGAAGATGGAAGACAGGAAGGAAGATACAAAGCATAGAGAAGACATGGTCTGTACAGCTCATAGCCTGTCTGTCTAGAGGGAAATATGATACAATTACATACAAAATACATCAAAATTACAAAAGAAAGTACTACTGAATAATCATCATTATTAACATCCATATGGCACTTAAAAATTGGCAAAGTGCTTTACACATGTTACTTCATTTAAGTTTTACAACCCTGTAGAAACTTTTATTATTTTTATTTTTTTCACATTTGTCAAAGGTTCACTTTCACTATTTATTAAATTATAGTACTTTATTTTTCCAAATATATGCAAAGATAGTTTTCAACATTCATCCCTGCAAAACCTTGTGTTCCAAAATTTTCTCCCTCTTCCCTTTTGCCCTCTCCCCAAAACAGCAAGCATTCCTATATAGGTTAAATGTGCAATTCTTCTAAATATTTCCATATTTATCACGCCGCAAAGAAAAATCAGATCAAAAAGGAAAAAACAGGAGAAGGGGAAAAAAAAGAGCAAGCAAACAAATAAACAAAGAACAATAACAAAAGGTGAAAATACTATGCTTCAATTCCCCATTCACTCTCCATACTTTGAGATACTTTCCATCCCAGGTCTATTGGAATTGCCTTGAATCATCTCATTGTTGAATACTATTTTCATTTTACAGATGAAGAAACTGAGGTTCAAGTATTTTTCCAGTATCAATCAGCTGGCAGGAACAGCACTCAGGTCTTTAAAATTCCAAGTCCAGCACTCTACCCATTCTGTCACCACATTGAGATTTGATGGAGAAAGTTATTAGTAATTACAGGAGATAAGGAAAAACTTCCTGAAGAAAGGCACTTGAGTTATACTATTATTAATAATAGGAGCTTGGGGTTTACAAAGTTCTTTAAGATATGCAAAACACTTTATATACTTTAAGTTTGAGGGGTCAAGCCCCACAATCCACTAGGCAAGTTGTGGCCTATGAAGAGGGAGCAAATTAAAATGTAACTGGGAAATATTTTTTAAAAGTACAATATGGACACTATTAATAAGTGATTTTCTAAGCCAAAATGTGGTCCTCAGGGATCTCCATTTCTATTTGAATTTGACTCCACTGATTTAAGACATTTAGCTCAAATGGCCTTCCCAAGATGGGGAGGACTTCATCTTGAAGTGGGGACGATGGGAAAGGAGGACATTCCAGGCTTCTACTGATGTTTCTACTGAAGATCCTTCAGGTGATTTTCTGGGCCTCAAAGCTATCATGAGATTTCAGTGGCAGAAGACTGGCTTGACATCAGATCATCCTTAAAGACCAGTTCATTTATTACCTCCTTGAGTTTCACAGGAACATAGGTTTAGGGCAGGAAAGGACCTTAGACATTGTCAAGTTCAATCCTCTTTGTTTAGATGAAGCAAATGAGTCCCAAAGAATCAAAAAATGACTTCCTCAGGATCACATAGTAAGTAAATGACAGTCAGGGGCCAGCTAGTTGGTGCAGTGGATAGAGTATCAGCCCTGAAGTCAGGAGGACCTGAGTTCAAATCTGGTCTCAGACACTTCCTAGCTGTGTGACCCTGGGCAAGTTACTTAACCCCAGTTGTCTCAGCTAAAAAAAATGACAATCAGGTCTTGAACCCTGGTCCTTTGACTGACAATTTAAAATACCTTTCTCTACATTGCCATGATTTCTCTCTCACCTCTTTTCTCTTTAGGCATCTATCTGATGCTCCTTCATAGTTGAGTCATTTGTATTTATGTCTTTTTGCCCCTACTGGATTGTAAGCTATTTGAGGGTAGGGACAATCAGGAAAGGAATACCTTTGAGGTAGCTACCATGTTCCCCTGGTTTTCCTCCTTTCCTTGATGCTCTTTGACTTCTTTCACATGTTTTTTTTTTTACCAAATTTCAGAAGACTGAATGTCAGTATTCTCAAAAAAATTTGTCATTGACTCTCCTCTCCCTCACTCTTTCTCTTTGTCTCCTTCCTTCCTTCCTTTCTTCTTCTTTCTTCTTTATCTTCTTCTTTTCTTCTTTTTCTTCTTTTCTCCTCCTTTTTTCTTTTCTTCTCCTTTTTTCTTCTTCCTCCTCCTCTTTTTTCCTTCTCTTCCTTCTCCTCCTCCTCTTCTTTTTTCTTCTCTTCTTTCTCCTTCATCCTCCTCCTCCATCTTCATTAGTTTTCTAATATCAACCAAATAGAATTCAAACTACCACCTGATACTCAAGGTCCTCCATAATCTGGCTCTTTTTTATTTTATCAATCTCACTTCATATTATCCTCCTTCACACACTTTCTCTTCAGTCACACTGGCCTCCTAAGTGATATCCATGCACAACATTCTATCTCTCCCCTCTGGACTAAGTGGTCCTTCAGGACCACAAGACACTCTTTCTTCCAGCTCATAGAATCCCTTGCTTCTTTCAAAGCATAACTCAGATTCCATCTCCTACACTAAACCTTTCTTAATCCTCTCAGTTAACATTCTTGAAATGACTTTGTATATATATAATGCCCCTGCCCTGTGGTGGTTGCCTGAAAGACAATCCTATGAGGCTACATACATGTAGGAAGAAATGACTCCTAACTGATTGAGAGAGTTCTGATCTAATGATGCTCCTTATGGCATATGGGAGGGAGAGAGATTTTGAAGAAAAAAGAATGGAGAAATGGAATTCTAGAGAGGTGGGATCAGAGAGTCAAGGTACAAATTTTTGAATGGCTGACGGGGATCCCTGGAGACAGATTTGTTAGGAAAGCTTGAACTCAAGAACCGTATGTGTTCCAGAGCTGGTTTATTTCCCTCCCTTTCCAGCCCCCCACCAAGACTTCAAGAGCAGACTACTCTGATGAGGTTATTCTCTTCTTGGTAGAGCAGAACTATTTTTTCTCGCTCCAAAGTCCTAGATCCCATTTATTTTATGTATTTTGTCATCTCCTTTAAGCATTAAAATTTCCCTTATTTTTGTTTTATGCCTGCTTGTGATCCCTGATTGTCTTTTATGTAACATGAATTTGGTTGGAGAGATACTAGCTAATTGAGAGTAATCTGTTATTTTCCTCTGTAAAGTTATTAGGAAAAATGGTTTTTATTCTAAATTACCAAAATAAAATATCGTACCCATAGAATACAACTATCAGACCTATAATAAACATAATCCTGGCCCAATAATCTCTCCTGAAGTTGGGAGAGTATAAGAGTGAGCCAAGTCTTTTCTCCTGCCCTGCATAAAAATAGAAATTGGGCTCTCCCTTGGAGATGTGAAAGGGTCTATTTCCTGTCTTGTCTATGTAAATATTTCCATCTTATCCATAGGCCACCCTGAGTCCCTATATCCATGGTTTAAATTCTTGCTATCTTGTAACCCCTTCCCCTCCCTCCCCACATGATAGATACATACACTTGTATCTATATATCTTCATCTAGCTATCTCTATCTATTTATCCATCCATCCACCCATCTATATCAATCAATTGAACTGAGACCTATTAAAGACCTTAACTTAAAAAGCCAAGGTCATGAGCAGTCTGATTTCAGAAAAGCCTGGAAAGACTTACAGGAACTGATGCTGAGTGAAACGAGCAGAACCAAGAGAACATTGTACACAGTAAAAACAAGATTATGTGATGATCAGTAATGATGGACTTGGCTCTTTTCAACAATGGGGTGATTCAAGACAATTCTAATAGATTTCTGATGGAAAGTACCATCCACATCCAGAGAGAGAACTAAGAAGACTGAATGTGGATCAAAGCATAGTATTTTCACCTTTTCTTCTTCCTTGCTTGTTTTTTTTTCCTTCCTTGTGGTTTTTTTCCTGGCCCTGGACCCAGATGACTCTGGAGGAAAAAGTGAGATTGGTGACTTTGCACAGCCCTCCCTCATTTAAATCCAACTCACTTGCATGTCATGGCATCTCCTTCCTGATGTCATGGTTGTCTTTGAGAGTGAAGGACAAATAAACAACTTCGTGGCTCCAGGCCCAGCAGTCTATCTACTTTGCCACCTGACTGTGAAAGCTAGAAATATTATTTTAGACCTTCCTCAACTGTGCTAGGTCTACATATAACTCCTAAAAATTTAATGTTGCTCTCTTCTTCCAATATTCTTTCTTTCTTTTTGAGATTTTAAATCGCCCATCCAGCCTCCTCACCAGGTGTTCAAGTCAGAAGCCAATTAGCAAGAATCTGATGAAGGGCAAAAAAAAAATCTAATTTCTTTAAGTCAAGTTGCAAATAAAGCATCTATCTGTCCATGTAGCTCTCTCTCTCTGTGTCTCTCTCTATTGTATCCAAATCACTACTGACCTCTAGTAAAACATAAATTCATTAAGGGCAACAATGATTCTGATTTTTGTATCCCAACATAGCCCTGTGAATATAGTAGGTTCTTAAAGGAAGTCCATCCTATAGAATGTCATTAAAATTTTTGCATTTTGGCCTAGCTTGGCAATCTATATAGAGCAGACTCTTAATAAATATTTGTTTTTGTAGTAAGTTCATTGCTTCAAGTTGCCAGAAAGCTTCAAGTAAATACTGGAAGAACTCTGGTCCATATTTTGTAGAAGGGTTTGATTTGTTGTGTCTGGTTCTTTGTGACCCTATTTATGTTTATTTGTTTTTTGGAAGCCTGAGGGACAAAGACACTAGAGCTATTTAACATTTCCTTTTCCAGATAATTTTATAGATGAAAAAACCGAGGCAAATAGTGTTAAGTGACTTGCCCAGGATCACATAGACAGTAAGTGTCTTTGAATTCAGAGAGATGAGTCTTCCTCACCTCATATTTGGCAGTCAGGGGTTTGATATTCAGGTTGCTATCTGAGATCTTTTCTAGCTCTGGGATTCTCTGATTTATCCTGGTGTCATATAGAAAGCCCTTAACAGTTTTTTCTATGAAGATTTCAAAGCATATCTTAGAAGCTGGTTTTGACCAAATGCTTGATGAGGATTTATTATTATTATTTTTGAAATTTTCTTTAAATTTGAATCCAGAAAAATTCTAGATAATGAAAGATTCTAGTTATTTGGATTTCAGGCTTTGTTTGATGACAATGATAATAAAATATAAACTGCATCAGCATGAGATAGCAAAAATGGTTACTAGACTTGGAAGCAAGAGAGATGGGTTCAAACTCTATTGTCAATATATACTAGCTGCTAAAAATATATCACTCCTTGTGACTTAGTCTCCTAATCTGCAAAATGAGATTACATGACTTGTACTAGCTGTCTTTCCCAGGTACATCATTAAAAAAGCACTCTGAAAACTGGAAAACATTATGTAATAATAATAGTACCTAACAAGTATGTATGTATGTATATATGTATATATGTGTGGATGGATGCATACTACTTACTATGTGCCATGTACCATGTTGAAATTCTGCTTTGTTTTTGTTGTTATTTTGTTTTGCTTTGTTTTTATATGTTGACTTTATTTATAGTTTTAATGCTAAATTAGATTTATAGCAGCTTGAAACTATATTAACTAATATTTTGCTTTCCATAGTACATTGTAAAATAATGTTTTTATTTCTTTAAAAAAATCGATCAAACCACAGTTTACAATTATTATCTCATTTGAGCCTCAAAACAACTCTGGGTGGTAGGTGCTAAATTGAGGCAGGTAAGTGACTTGCCTAGAATCACACAGCCAGCAAGAGCATAAGTCTGATTTTGAACTCAAGCCTTCGTGGCTCCAGGCCCAGCAATCTGTCTACTTTGCCACCTGACTGTGCAAGCTAGAAATATTATTTCAGACCTTCCTCAACTGTGCTAGGTCTACATATAACTTATAAAAATTTAATGTTGCTCTCTTCTTCCAATATTCTTTCTTTCTTTTTGAGATTCTAAATCGCCCATCCAGCCTCCTCACCAGGTGTTCAAGTCAGAAGAAGCCAATTAGCAAGAATCTGATGAAGGGCAAAAAAAAAATCTAATTTCTTTAAGTCAAGTTGCAAATGACAGTTCCCTGCCTCTAAGTGTAATTTTAACTTCCTTTATATCTGGTTAAGAACATGTTATTCTGATTAATTCAATCACTTTTGCTGCTATTATCTGCGACTGCTTTCTGGAAAGGACCCTTCACGTTTTGAAGAGCTCTCCTGTCCTTATTTATTCAAAGGCTGGTCTGGGGCCTGTGGCCAACAGCCCCACTCAGCCCAGCATGGAGATCAGGAGTGACCTTATGTGACTTGGAAAGCAGATTCTGAGTATAATAATTGCCCAACAGTGACAAAATGCCATTTTACCCAGATTTGGTTTTAAACTTTTTCATGATTGTGGATTTCACTGAGAAAGTCTCATAATATTCTAGGCCTTTATCTATTGACCAAATAATAAGTTTTATTAATATGTTCCAGATAATTTTGGTGAAAATATAATGAATAAGCTGATTCCTATTCTGAAGGAGCTTATATTCTAATAAGGGGAAGACAACATATGTAAAAAATAGAAGAGAATAAATGCAAATAAGCACATAGTAAATACAATATAGTTTGAGGGGAGGACAATAATAGTTGGAGGGATAAGGGGAAGTTTCACTGTTTGAATTGATTTGATGAGCTAGACATGGAGAAGAAGTGACTTCCAGGCTTGGGGGATGGCCTCTGCCAAAGCACAGAGACAGGAGGCGTTCGGTAGTCAGTGCAGCATCATTAGGGTTAAAAGAGATCTCAGAGCCATCAATTCCAAACCATACCTGACTAAGAAACCTTTCTAAAACAAACCCAGGTGGTTAGTGATTCTTTGCTGGGAGACTTCTAGAGAGAGGGACCTTCTCCTGTTCCAAGCTAGTTCTTCTTGACATGAGACTTAAATGTTCTTCTCTGAAATTTCCATTCTTCGTCTGCCCTTGAAGGTCAAACAGAGCTGATTTTAAACCCTTTCATCCCATAATGGTCCTTCAACTGCTTCCTAGGTTAAACATTCCCAATTCTTCTCTCTGTCTCTCTTTGCCATTCTCTGTCTCTCTGTGTCTCTGTTTCTATGTCTCTGTCTGTCTGTCTCTTTTTGTGAGGTAATTGGGGTAAAGTGACT
Organism: Myrmecobius fasciatus; assembly: GCA_023553655.1. Taxonomy (NCBI): domain Eukaryota; kingdom Metazoa; phylum Chordata; class Mammalia; order Dasyuromorphia; family Myrmecobiidae; genus Myrmecobius; species Myrmecobius fasciatus. The sequence goes on from JAJPUD010001452.1 coordinate 146,289, forward strand.
TGCCTAAGGTCACACATTTAGTAACTTTTAAGTATCTGAGGTCAGCTTTGAAATCAGGGAGATGATGCTTCCTGATTCCAAGCCAATCTATTATGTCATTTAGCAGCCCTCATACATATACACATACTGATTTGTACACACTAATAAAAAAATTACATTAAGATAAATACAAATAATATCCCACAAACAAATATATATATTTAAAAATCCTCAATGGCCTACTGATAATTCATCAGTAGTTCTTATTTTTCCCGTTTGCCATTTACAATCCTCAATATCTCTATCAGCTCAAATGTAGATTCTGAAAATTATCTTATTAGGCGACAGTTCAAGTAGATCGAGCTGGTTGCATTTTCAATTTTTTTTCTTGGTTATATAGTGACTAGTGGAGGATGAAGATGGAGATGAGCTTGTAAAGCCACCTTGCTACTGTATTCAAGGATAATCAAGTGAATTATTGATATTGAAGAGGAGCACATTTAATTCTGGGCTCCCAGGCAAGAGACGTTCAAAGGAAATTTCATTAAAGTCACAATTTCTGCTTCTGGCTGCCTCAATTTTTCCCTTCCGCCAGGAAGAAACACCCTCCACCAACGCAGATTGGCAACTGCTCTTAAAAGAGTAAAGTGGAACACCAAAACTGGTGGTGGCTTGCCCAGGATCACACCAGCAGCATATGGCTGTAGAGGGATTTGAACACTTGTTCTTCTAATAATAAGGCAGATTTTCTATCTGTTACTTCATGTGAGATCTCCTTGCCTCCAATTTTGAAGTTGAATAAGCACTTTCCTCACACAAGCCCTTCAAGATAATGCAAGTATAATCTTTATTTCCAGATGAGGAAACAGACTTAGCAAAGAGACAGACAGGACTGATTGAGAGTCGCAAAGCAAGAGTCAGAGCCAGAATTCAAACTCAGATCTTCTGACTATAAGATTAACACCTCTTACTCATAATTAGCTCTTTGCAAGCTGTGAATCCCTAATCTTTTATCCCGAACACTAGTACTTTCCCTCTGAGAGTTCCTCCAGTTTATCCCAAACGTTCATCCGATGTTCATACAAAGTTCTTTGCATTTTGTCTCTCCCATTAGAGAGCAAGGATTGTATTCTGACTTTCTTTGTAATGTTTTTAATTATCAATTTAAAATGATTTGTCCAAGGTCAAATGTTTAAGGCTAGATTTGAACTCAGGTCTTCTTGATTCTAGGGCCAGAGTTTTATCCACTATACTACCTACCTGCTCCCTTTGTATCTTTTTTTGGGGAGGGGGGAGAAGAGGCTAATTTTTAATTCCCCCCCACATATGTATTCATTTTATTTTATTACATGGATATTAACTTTTTAAATACACATTTCTTTATGAATCATGTTGGGAGAGAAAAATCAAAACAAAAGGGAAAAATGACAGAAGGAAAAAAAAACAGAAAAAAAGTGAACATAGCATGTGTTGATTTATATTCATTCTCCATAGTTCTCTCTCTGCATGGACGTAGTGTTTTCCAACCAAAGTTTGTTGAGATTGCCTTGGATCATTGAACCAGTGAGAAGAACCAAGTCTGTTACAGTTGATCATCACACAATCCTGCTGTTATATACAACGTATTTCTGGTTCTGCTTGTTTCACTCAGCATCAGTTCATTAAAATCTTTCCAAGCCTTTTTAAAATCAGCTTGTTCATCTTTTTTTATAGAACAACAATATCCTGTTGTTGTTCTATAAAAAATGAACAGCAGGATGATTTCAGAAAGGTCTGGAGAGACTTACATGAACTGATGCTTAGTGAAATGAACAGAATCAGGAGATCATTGTACACGGCAACAACAAGACTATATGATGATCAATTCTGATGGACATGGCTCTCTTCTTTTTTTTTTTTAAATTTTATTTGCATAACATATGTGTGGGTAATTCTTCAACATTAACCCTTACAAAGCTTTCTGTTACAAATTTTCCCCCCTACTCCCCACCCTTTCCCTAGGCGGCAGGATATCCACTACATGTTAATTATGTTAAAATATTGGCAAATCGAATATATGTATACATATTTCCAAACTTATCATTGTTGTGCAAGAAAAATCGAATCTACAAGAAAGACATATCAGATAAAGGAAACACAATGTAAGCAAACATCAATCAAGAGTATGAGAATATTATGTTGTGGTCCACATTTCACATCCCTCTCTCTGGGTGTATATGGCTTTCTTCAGAAAACAATTGGAAGTGGTTTGAAACATTTCATTGTTGCAGAGAGTCATGTCCATCAGAATTGATCATCTTACAGTATTGTTGTTGCTGTGTACAATGATCTCCTGGTTCTGCTCATTTCACTCAGCATCAGTTCATGCAACTCTCTCCAGGCCTTTCAGAAATCATCCTTCTGGTCGTTTCTTACAGAGCAATAATATTCCATAACATTCATATACCATAATTTATTCAGCCACTCTCCAATTGAAGGGCATCCATTCAGTTTCCAGTTTCTTGCCACTACAAAAAGGGCTGCCACAAACATTCTTGCACATGTGGGGCCTTTTACTTCCTTTATGATCTCTTTGGGATATAAGCCCAATAGAAACACTGCTGGGTCAAAGGGTATGCACAGTTTGATAACTTTTTGAGCATAGTTCCAAATTGCTCTCCAGAATGGCTGTATCCGTTCACAGCTCCACCTACAATGCATCAGGGACATGGCTCTCTTCAACAATGTAATGTTTCAAATCAGTTCCCATTGTTCAGTGATGAAGAGAGCTATCTACACCTAGAGAGAGGACTGTGGGATCTGAGTGTGGACCACAATGTAACATTTTCACGCTCTCTATTGATGTTTGCTTGCATTTTGCTTTCTTTCTCAGTTTTTTTCCCTACTTGATCCGATTTTTCTTGTGAAGCAAGATAACTGTATAACTATGTATACACATATTGGATTTAACATATATTTTAACAAATTTAACATGTATTGAACCTGCCATCTATGGGAGGGGATAGTGAGGAGGGCAAAATTTGTAGCAGAAGGCTTTGCAAGAGTCAGTGTTGAAAAATTATCCATGCTTATGTTTTGTAAATAAAAAGCTTTAATTAAAAAAAGAACAATAATAATATTCTATTACTTTCATATACCATAACTCATCCAGCCATTCCCCAATTGATGGACATCTATTCATTTTCCAATTCTTCGCCACCACAAAAAGAGCTGCTACCCCTTCTCCCCCCTCCTTTGTATCTTTAGCACAATGCCTGGCACACAGTAAGCACTTAATAAACACTTTTTGGCTTATTGGCTTGTAGGACAAAAGTTGTTCCAGGTTTCTGAGATGCCCAAGGATGTCAGCATGGTACAGAGGAAAGAATACTGGATTCTCAAGGCTCTGAGTTCCATTCTCATTCCCATGCAGTCTTGGACATATATATCACTTTAATCTCCTTTGCCTCAATTTGTTCATCTGTGAAATGGCAGCAGGGGGATTGGACTAGATGGGCTTCCTTCCACCTCTCAACCTTGATGGCTGCAAAGTCCAACCCTCAGCTCAGTAAGCCCCGGTTCCTGGGAGGTAGCATCTTAGCTGGACTCACCAATTCCATTTCAGGAAACGTGCCCGCAGAGGAAGGACCTTTCCAGCGGAGGGATGCTACCGGTCCCCCAGAACCCCCAGGAGTAGAGAACAAAGGCCCTATTCAGTGTGGAAGAAATCCTAAGGCACCACCTCCCCCTCCACACCATGTTGGAAAAAGGGAAGGAAAGGAGAACTGGAAAGGTCAGGCGGAAGGGAAGGGCCACCTTTCCTCTGGGGAGGAAGCAAATGGAGAGCGGACTAGATTGAGCAGTTCTTCCTTCTGTCTGCAGGGTCTATAGTCGGCCTTGTCAAATGAGTCACCCCCGGAAGCCCTGGCTCTCTGCTTGGGCAGCTGTCTGTCATCCTGGGGTGGGAGGAGGAAGAGAGAAATTGCACATACTGTGGAGGGGGGAGCAGGGGGTCTGAGGTTGGCTGGGGCCGGCTGTGGGCAGCTCAGCAATGTGGGCAATACCAGGAAGGACTTGGAAGTGGCAGAAAATGAGCCAAGAAGGGCGAGGCTGGCAATGCAGTCACCTGATCCCCAGCAAAAGCCACAGCCACAGGATGTTTTAAAGCACGAGGCTTGCTCATATATTTAGGAAGCCTACAATTGTCTGCAGCAAGGATTAGACAGCTCACTCCAGTCCTGCCCGGGGTAGGTCTTGATCTTGAAAGGCGACAGATGCTGGCAGAGACACCCAGTAAAAGATGGACAAGTCATCTAAGGAGTAGCCTACCTCATCCTGAACCTGCATGGAAATGCAGGCAAACTGTGAAGTGGGGTGATTTTCTTTGTGAATTACCCAGGAGCCGTCTAAGGGATGTGGTAAAGGGACAGAACGAAAGCTTTGGAGAAGAGAGGAATCAGAACCCCCTTTCCTACCCCGTCCTCCCCACCTCACCCCAAACTAATCCTTGGTCGGTGGTGGTTGTTTTGCCACTTTCTATTTGGTTGCTTGGAAATATGAACCCCCATCATTTACAGATAATTTACTTCTCAAAGTGTGGTCCAAAGAATCCTGGGGGTTTCTGAAACCCTTTCAGAGGGTCTGCAGATTCAAAATTAGTTTTTATTTCTAAAATGATAAATATCTATAAATATAACTCACCTAAATAAAAATTATTCTGACATCTTCAATAATTTTTAATAGAATAAAGATATTGTGAACAAAAGTTTGAGAACTGGTGCTTTAACAAACAGCTGAGACTGTCTACAACTCTGAAAGAAATAGAGGAAAGGGAATAAGCATTTAAATAGCACTTTACTATATGCTAAGGACTATACTAAGTACGCAATCCCATTTTATATTTGTATATACTTCATATATGACTACTTCAGTTAGCTAGAAAATAAGCTGGTAGGGAGCAAAGAGAGAAGGAGGGCTTTGAGGTTGTCACTGAAATCAATTCAACAAAGATCTTTGTTTCCTCTGTACCTTGTACTAGGTTCCGAGAGATTTGAAGACAAAACCCCAAAATAATGAAGTACTGGGATATGTAGAGGGCACACACAAATAAGTGTAAGATAACTCGAGTAGGGACTGAATACAAAATATTCAGGAGCTTGGAGGAAACCAGGAGTTCTCAGAGGAAGCAGTACTTCAGACATGGAGCATTGGGACAGAGAAAGGAATACTGAATTTGGGGAAAGCCAGATTGTAGAGTGAGTGAAGATACCTCAGGGAAGGTGTGTTAAAACCAGATTGGAAAGGGATTTTTGTGGCTGACTGAGAGTTTATATTTTCTACTAGAGGCAATAGAAAGATGTGGAAAATCTTTTAATAATCTCATCTTTTTATAACTAAAGTCTTTAAGAAAAGCCTCTACTTCCTTTCCTCTCATTATCTTAATTCTCTTTGAGCTGGCTTCTAACCACATCATTCAACTGAAACTGCTCTCTATTTCAAGTGACCAATGGTTTCTTTATTTCTTCCTTCAACTGGGGTCAAGTGACATGCCCAGAGTCACACAACTAGTAAGTATCTAAAGCTGGATTTGAACTTGGGTCCTCCTGACTCCTCCCAATGATTTCTTAATTGTCAAGTCTAATTTCTTAATCTTCATCATTCTTGACCTGTTGATCACCTTCTCTTTGATAGCCTTGCCTATTTAGGTTTTCCTGACACTCTCTTAGTTCTCCTTCTACCTGTCTGTTGGATGTTCATCCAGATCCTGCCTGTTAACTGTGGGGGACCTAGGACTCTTGTAGGTTCCTTTCTCTTTTTCTTTTATATACTTTTTCACTTGATGATCTGATTGGTCCCTTTGGATTCAATGATCATTTCTATATAGATGATTCTCAGACCTATTGGTCTAGCCCTAACCTCCCTGCTGATCCCCTAGTTAGGAATCTCCAAATGTCTGGAAATCTCATAGATATCTTAAATTCAACATTAACTCATTATTTTCCTCTCTAAATCCTGTCTTCATCTCAACTTTACTACTATTGTGGATGATATCTCCGTCTTCCCAATGACCTAGAATCTCATCTAGGTTTCCTCCTTAACTTCAACTGCCCTCACCTTACCTATCTGGTCAGTTGCCAAGTTCCAATTTTTCTTCCTTTATAATATATCTACTATATGCCCACTTTAGTTCTCTGATATCGGTACCACTTTGGCCAAGTCCCCATTATTTCATGCCTGGACTCTGACAAAAGTCTGCTGAGAGGTCTCCCTATTTTGAGCCTTTTCCCACTCTAGTCCATCCTCCAAGTCAAAGTGATCATCCTTAAGCACAGATCTGAGTGTGTCCCCCTCGAACTCCTCAACTACACTGAATAAACTCCAACTGCTCTGTATTAACTCCAGGATCAAGTAGAAAATCATCTACTTGGATTTTAATAACCTGACCTCTTCCTATCTTTCTAGCCTTCTTATACTTTACTTAACTTTCCCTATCACGTGATCTGCAATCCAGGGAGATTGGTCTCCTTGTTTCTCAATACTCTCACAAGACATTCTATTGCCTGACTCTGGGAATTTTCCCAGGATGCCCCCATGTCTGGGTTTCTCTTCAGCATCTTTACCTCATGGTTTCCTTGAAGTCTCACTTTCTGACTGATCTGTGCTATGGGAAGATTAATTAATTGGACAGTAGTACAAAGCATGGATTAAAGAAAAGGGAAGTAGGAAGATCGATCATGAGGCTTTTGCAAATAGTGTAGATAAGACATGATTTAGGACATAAGTGAGTAAGGTGGCCATTTGAGCAGAGAGAAAATAATGTAAGAGGAATTGTGGCAGTACAATTAATACAATTTAGCAATTGATTAATTATGGGGAATGAGGAAGAGTGAAGGATTGAGGATTATTTTGAGGTTGGAAATTTGGGGGATAGAGAAAATGTGGTATTCTCAATAATTTTTTTTAAGTTTGGAGGAAAGGGGTTTTAGGAGAAAAGATAAGAAGTCCCATTTTAATAATGGATCATCCAGATGGAGCTGTCCAGTTGGCATAGTTGCCAGTACAGGGATGGAGCTCAGGAGAGATATGAGAGCTGTATCTATAAGTTTGGGAACTGATGGCATATAATTGGTAATTGGGCATATGGAAGCCATTGAGAACACCAAGAGAATATTGAAAAAGAAAATTAAAAGGCCCAAGACAGGAGGCATTTTCTATAGGTTTGGGAATTGTCATCATGGAGTTGATAACTGAACCCAAAAGAGCCAATGAGAACACTGGCTGTAACCCTCTTTCTATACATAGCTGTGCACCTTGTGTATTTATTACTACTAATAATAGCTACCATTTTTATACCATTTCAGGGTTTGCAAAGTGCTCTGCATATGTCAAGGTTTCTGTCTCTGTTGCATAGAAGCTGCTATTGATAGATACACATGCTATGGAACCAATGATTCCCCGGATGATCTTTGTGCTCCAAAGTTTAACTTTTCTCTGATTGGCATATCCCCAACTGAACTAAAAAGTCCCCAATAATCTAAATTCTGATGATCCCTATTAATTACCACTCTATGGGAAAGTCAAGGCATATAGAAAAAGGTAATTTAAAAGATCCGACAAGAGGTTTTTGTTAGAGGACTGACAGTCATTGACATAGAGCTGATAATTGAGCCCATGGGAGTCAATGAGAGCTCAAGAGAATAAAGAAAAAAAAAGACAAGAAGGTCCAAGATAAAGCCTTGAGAGACACTGATTGCTTTGTGGGTAATAATCCTACAAACAAGATGGAGAAGGCACAGATAGGTACCAGAATAAAATGACATCATCAGGTAAATTGCTTAGTACACTACCTGGCACATAGTAGGTTTTTAATAAATGCTTGTTCCCTTTCTCTTCTCCCAGGAGAATCAGAGAGGTACCAGACTAAAATGGCACCATCAGGTAAATTGCTTAGTACACTACCTGGCACATAGTAGGTTTTTAATAAATGTTTGTTCCCTTTCTCTTCTCCCAGGAGAATCAGATAGGTACCAGACTAAAATGGCACCATCAGGTAAAATGCTTAGTACAGTACCTGGTACATAGTAGGTTTTTAACAAATGCTTGTTCCCTTCTCCTTCTCCCAGGAGAATCAGGAAAGAACAATATTACAGAAGCCAGGCTAGGAGACGGGGGTGGGAGATAGGGTAGATATTGTCAAGAATTGAAGAAAAGTCAAAAAAGATTAGGAATGAATAAAGATTTTGAGATTTAGCTGTTAAATCATAATAACCTTGGCATTGCCAATGAGTTGGGGGAGAGGTTTGGAAGACACACTAAATGGGGTCAAGTAGAGAGTCGGAGGTGGGGAAATGGAGCCAACAATAATAAATGCTTTTTTCCCCCTAGGAGTTTAGTTATAAAAAAGAAGAGAGAGAGCTTGAGGAACTGCCAAGGTCAAATGAAGGGTATTTAAAGGCTTAATGACACTGGGGCCTATTTGTTGGCAGCAGAGAAGGATCCAGTGGACAAGGAAAGAGTAAAGATGAAAGAGAAGAAGTAATGCAAGAGAAAAGATCCTAAGAACGTCAACAGGATTGCAAGGAGAGGACAGACTTGCCAGCTTCTATCAGCCACGGAGTCTGCTGTACCCTGAAATATAAGGGGGTGCTAGGATTCCTGGGAGTTCAGGCTTTGGTCTTAAAATGCTTGCACTCTAATGCCAAATGCTACAACATAACTACAATCTTTTCCCTAGAGAAGTAATTAATAGGGCTCATCAGAATTCAGATTACTGGGGGCTTCTTTGCTCAGTTGGGGATATACCAATAAGAGAAAAGATGAACTTTGGAGCACAAAGATCATCCAAGGAATCATTGGTTCCATAGCACGTGTTTCTATCAATAGCAACTTCTATGCAACAGAGACAGAAGCCTTGACATATGCAGAGCACTTTGCAAACCCTGAAATGGTATAAAAATAGAAGCTAGTAGTAGTAGTAATAAATACACAAGGTACACAGCTATGTATAGAAAGAGGGTTACAGTCAGCTATCTGATGCCATAGGGGCCTGGCTGGAGAGACTGGGGGAAGAGGGCAGGGAAGACAGACAGAGAGAGGTGAGAGGTGGAAGGGGGAAGAGATGGGGAAGAGACATGGAAGAGAAATAGAGAAGAAGAGAGACAAATACAGAAACAGATGAGGAAAATGAGAGAGAAGAATGAAAGAATGAGAGAAGCGGGAAAAGAGATACAGAGATGGAGAAAAGGGTCAAGGAGAGAGAAAGGGAAAGAGAGACAGAAGAAAGAGATGAGAGGTGGAAGGGGGAAGACATGGAAGAGAAATAGAGAAGAAAAAAGACAAACACAGAAATGGACGAGGAAAACGAGAGAGGAATGAAAGAATGAGAGAAGGGGGAAAAGAGACAGATGAAGAAAAAGGTAAAGGAGAGAGAAAGGGAAAGAAAGAGACACAGAGAGACAGAGAGAGGTGAGGCAAAGAAAGAGACAGACCAAAAGGGAACATATGAGGAGAGCAGTGTCAAGTCTTTACTCCTCTGCTTAATCTGAAGAAGAAAGAATGGAAGCAAAGGACGATTGGGAGCAAAGCCAAGAGGAGACGGGGATGCAGAAAGGTGCTAGGAAGAGTAAGTAATGGCATTCATGCCATTGTAAGCCAGTAATTAAGAGAGAATATGTACGAGCAAAGTCAAGACCTTTCAACTCTCTCAAGGACATTCAGAGTGCAGCCCAGACAATGTTATGTCCATCCCGAGGGGAAGGGAGAAAAAGGAGGGATGTAATCATTGGGTTCCTACCCTTTGGTGACAAGAGGAGTGAGAGATAGGAATGAAAAGGTGAGTGAATGAATGAGTGAATGAGAAAGTACCTGGAGATGCTAGAAGCTGAGGATGCAAAAATAAAACTGTGGCAGTCCTTGACTTCAAGGAGCTTGTGTTCTAACAAGAGGAGAGGATAAATAGATGGTCATGGTAGCTAGGGGAGTAAGTTTTAGTTTGAGAAGTCACAGGGCTGGTGAGTGGAACCACAGGTTGGCAGTCCTTCCCAGAAGCAATACTAGTATTAAACAGAGTTACTGTTCCCAAGGGGAGATGTGGGGAAGGGGTTTCACTAGTGAGGACAAATGGCAAGATGTCCAGGGCAGATGGCTGGTCTGGGGCCTGCTAGTTAGAGTGGGTTGGACCATTTGCCTGTACTGGCTCCCCAGACTGACAGTGTAGCCCAGGGCAGCAATCCAGCAGCCTCAGGGCTGGATTCCAAAACAGAACAAATGAACTGTAGCAGAAAAGGAAGGTCCAGGGCAAAATTGCTGCTTGTGGCAAAACTAAATCTGTGCTCGGCCACGTGTCCCCTCAGATATTAATCCTTGGATGAGGCAATGCTTATCTACATTGGAATCTCTGCCAAGGGATATGTACTTCTCTATAGATTTTATATATAGTGTGGAAAGGGGGCAGGAGACAATCTGGCACATGGTGGACCTGGCTGTCCACAGTTTCAAAATGAAGAGGATATTATGAGATAGAAAGCTGCCCTTTCAATCCTGTATCACACTGGAGATCATTCTTATAGTGGCAAGAGCCTAGGGGACAGAGGGGCAGGTTAACTTACCACCTCCTTCCCATTCAAACAGCAAGAATTTATCAACCACCAACCAGGATATTATCAAGGATGGGAGCAGCTGAGGATATAGCTATAAAGTGTCCGTTATGAATGACATCCTCATCAAGGAAAGCAAGGAAAGGGGGACATACAGAAACGGAAGATGGCAGGAACAGGGTGGGATCAAGGGCATACATGGAGGGGTTGGACTTTGGTAAGGAGAAGGGTCTTCTCTTCATTCAAGATGAGAGCAAAGAAAGAGAGAATGAGGGAAGAGGATGATGTAGACATGTAAATGCTTCCAGTTAATCCATAAGCATTTATTAATTTTTGTTTGCCTCAGTTTCCCCATCTGTAAAATGACTAGAGAAGGAAATGGCAAACTACTCCAGTATCTTTGCCAAGAAAATCTCAAATGGGGTCACAAAATGACCCAATAGCAAAAGAAGATGGGATTTGAACTGAGTTTTGAAGAAATCCATGGAAACCAAGAGTGGAGAGTGGAGGTTGGAGGACAGAGCATCCTAGGCACGAGGCAAACCAGATATGGGGACAGAGGATGGAGAGCTACATTCAAGAACCCTAGAATGTGTGTAGGGGAGTAAGGAGTAAGAAGGCTGGAAAAGTTTTCTGGTGGGGAACAGGGGAGCTTGTGATAGCCTCTATTTTCTTAGTCAAGTAGAAAGTAACTTTGTGGTGAAGAAGAGAAGGAAAGGAGAGTGTTTTCTATGTGTGTAAGTGTTTCCTCTAGAGATTAAAGGAGAGAAAGGAAGTCTTGGAATAGCAGATGCTGTAGGAAGTGACAGTCTCTAAGGAAATGTGGAAAGCACTGCTGTGCTGAGCCCAGTCAAGATTGGGCAACATGAATTTTCTATGGGCCTGGTCGGTATTGTGGGACAACTTCCTCCAATAGTGTTCAGCAACACAGGAGTAGAAAAGGAAAATATGAATGGTGAGGGTAGCCCATTTGACTAGGTTCAAATGGCAATAAACAAAGGAACAAGAAATAGCAAGAGAATGCATAATAGACCTTTGCAGGGAGGAAAAGAGTAATGATAATAATTGCTCACATTTATATAGCACTTTATATATATATATATACTCTATTGTATATACTATAACTAATGTTATCATTCAAAACAAAATACTTTACTAATATTATCTCATTTGTTCCTACAAATCTGTGAAGTAGGTATTATTTGCATCTCTATGCTACAGATAAGGAAACTGAGTCAGGCAGGCAGTGGTTAGGTGCTCAAGATCACACAACTAGAAAGTTTCTAAAGCCGGATTTGAACTTAGCTCTTCTGGACTCTGAATTGAGCATGCTTTCCACTGACCATTAAAGCTAGAGAAGGAGTGATGCTCTGGGAAATTAGGGTGAGGTAGAGTGTCTGCAGGGCAACTGGGAGGATGAAGGTTAAGCTAGGTTTGCATGGAAAGAAGGAAGGATTTTGTTAGACAGATAGGAGGTCCAGGAGAATGCTCCAAGTCTGAAGGCACAGAACTAGGAAATAGAAAGAATTGCATGTCAGGGTCAACGTGGAGGGAAATGGTGCTGCTGGGCTCTCTCCTCAGTTCTTGTTTTCTTCAAATTTATTTTTTCTTCCCATGAACTTGGATGAGGGCACAAATGACATGTTCATCCATTGATGGAAGATGTGAGAGGGAGTGGTTAGTTCACTAGATGATAGTCAGGATCCAAAACCATGGTCCCAAAGAGATGCAAGATGAGGTATAATTAGGGTAAGTGTAATATCTTGCAATTAAATTTTTTGAAAAAAAAAATCTGGGGCAGCTAGATGGCGCAGTGGATAGAGCACCAGCCCTGAAGTCAGGAAGACCTGAGTTCAAATTTGGTCTCAGACACGTAACAGCTGTGTGGCCCTGGGCAAGTCACTTAACCTCAATTGCCTCAGAAAAAACAAACAAACAAACAAAAAAATTAATCCAACAGGTACAGGATTGGGTATATGCTGCTTGATGCCAGTTCACATGAGAAAGATGAGGATGGAAGGTTTAATTGATTTCAAGTCACATGTAGAATATCATATTCAGTCTTAATTCACTGATTAAGATAGATCATTCTCAAACCACAGTGAGCCTCCAGGAAGATGACCAGGATTTGAGGGGACTCTTAACCATATCAAACAAGAACCGGCTGAGGGAGCTGGGGGATGTTAACTTGAAGTTCATTTTGTGGTTTGAGCATGAAGTTTAAACCCAGTTCTATATGTTTGATGAAGAAGAGAAATGAAATAATTTTGTAGCCCTGGAAGCGGGAGTTATGAGCAATGAATGGGTGGGTACCTTTCAACTCACTATGAATAAAAATTTCCCCAAAATTAAGCTGTAAAAAATTGGATGGGTGTAACATACCACTGGACCAATCAATCATTTTAAGAAGCTAGAGAGAGTGATGCCATGTACAGTTTAATGAAGTGGTTTCATATGCTGGATTTGTATGCTGACTTAAATTCAGACTGGGTGCTCAAGGAGGACTAGCACCTCTGATCTGAGGGCTTGCAGAATCATTTTCAGGGCTGCTCATCTATCTACCTTTGGTGTCCACCTGGCACTCAACTCTCATCTGCGGTTCCAAAGAAGCTGTAACGTGTGCAGTAACCACACTCCAGTAAATTGTCTCAGCAGATAAGCTAAACTAGGTGGAGAGTAACCAATGGACCCCAAAGTCATTGATGAGTTAGGTGGGATCTACCCTAAGCATATGAATCATAGGATGGATGAATGAGGAAAATTTTGTTCCAATGGCCATGAAGGGGCACTTAGAAGAAGGTGTGATTGAAGGCAGGTGAACTTAGAAGTTGGTTAGACATCAAAAACACCAAGGACATCTGTTGCATCCCTGGCCATTGCCACTCATCCTGACTTTTGTCTTGACACAGAATTTTAATGACCCTGGAAGAGAGAATGAGGCTGATGACTTTGTGCAACTCTGCCTCACTTAAATACAATTCACACAGGAGTTAAGACATCGCTTCATGATTCATCATTGATCATCTTGGAAAACAAAGGATAAATGACAACATGTATGAGCAACTCAGGATATTGCTGATGGCAATTTTTCTTATCTCCATCCCAGAATCTTCACTGGTTTTTCCACCACTCCTTTTGTTGTTCTTTTCATTCATATTGTTATAGTTATTGCCTTACTGCTGCTAACTGCTTTTTTCACTCTGCACGATATGATCATGGACTTAGATTGCACCAGTTCACACACATCTTCATATTTTCTCTGACTTTCTCATGTCCATACTTTCTTTTTCTTGTTATTATTCAATCTTTCACTTATATCTGATTCTTGGTAAGTCCATTTGGGGTTTCTTGACAAAGATACTGGAATAGTTTAACATTTCTTTCTCTAGCTCATTTTACTTATGAGGAAACTGAGGCAGAGTTAAGTGACGAGCTCAACTGGGTCTGTATCTGAGGCATGGTTTGAACTCAGGTCTTCCTGATCCCAGGCCTGGTACTCTTATCTGCAATGCCACCTAAATGCCTAGTAATATCCCATATATTCATATATCATCAGTTATTTTCCATTTGTTGGGCATCCACTTTCTTTCCAGGCTTTTGCTCCCACAATGAGTTCTTCTAGAAGCATTTTGTTTCTGTCTTTTACTTATTTGGGAGCATATGCCAATAGGAAGATTAAGGGATCAAAGAACTTGGCAATTTTGTTACTTTTTTTGCATTAGTTCTAATTGATATCCAGAATGGCTAGACCATTTGTAATTCCACCAACAGTGCATAGGATCAACTCTTTTCTAAAAAAAGCAGGTAGTGATCATGAGCGTGAGGTGACTCAGCCTCAAACATAACCTTTCCCTTTAAACATCACCTTTTTTTGATACATCCCTAATGTATTTGTCATGCATTATAATGTGTTATATTTATTTGAAAATATGTCTTATCCCCCACTAGACTTTAAGTTCCACGATGAGGTCAGGGACAATGTCTTATTTAAACTTATATCTCCTACAGTATATAATAGAGCTCATTGAATTAAATTGTGACAGACAAGGAGTATAATGAAAAGAACATTAGAATTGGAGTCACAGAATCTCAAGAATGAATGAGATCTCAGAAGGTCTATCTGTGCCTGAACCACAAGTTCTCTGTCAAATAGTCATTGAAATTTTGTTTTGATGCCGCTAATGATGGGGAACTCACTACCTTCCAAAAACACTCCCTCTACTTTTGAATAACAATAATTATCTGCAGGTTTTTCCATAAATCAAATCAAAATTCACTCTACAATTCCCATCCACTATCCTGGTTCATCTTTGTGATCAGACTCACCAAGTCCAATCACTCATTCATTTGTCAGCTTTCCACATACCTGGGGACATCTCTTGTGTCCCCTGTTGTAAGTCTCTTCTTCACGTTAAACATACCTGTTTCCTTCAGATAATTCCAGAAGACCTGCATCCAAAATCAGAACCTGATATTTCTGTTCAATAATGAAGAAGTGGCAAATAGGTAAATTTGGTCCCAGTGTAAAGAAAAGCTTAATCAGAGCTATCCATTCAAAAGTGAAGTGAGCTGCCTTAGAAGAAAGTGAGTTCCCCTCTATACAGAAATTGGACAACCATTTTGGGGGTATATTAGGGGAGAAAGGGTTGAACTAAATGACTGCATAGATTTCTTCAAACTCTGAGATTCTCTGGAACTCAGTTAACATGAAATAAATAACTTCCTCTTTCAGTTTCCTCCTTTATAAAATGAGCTGGAGAAGCAAATGGCAAACCACTTCAGTATCTTTGCCAGGAAAACCCCAGATGAAGTCATGGAGAGCCAGACATAACTGAACCCTGACAGAACCACAAAAACCAACATCTGGTACTTTAAGATTTGTAAATACTAACTCATTTGATCTTCATAAGAATCCTGGGACGTAGATACTTTTATCATACCCATTTTATGGATGAGGAAACTGAAGTAGATAGAAGTTAAATTCCTTGCTCAGGGTCACATTGTTATTAAATACCTGAGGCTGGATTTGAACTTAGATGAGTATGATTTCAGGTCTGGTACTATATCTCTCCATCATGCCAGATAGCTATCTCTACATTAAGAATTATCTGACAAATGTGGAAATATGTATAGAAGAATTGCATATGTTTAACATATACTGGATTACTTGCTGTCTAGAGTAGGAGGTGGGGGGAAAGGAGGGAGAAAAATTTGGACCACAAGATTTTGCAAGTGTGAATGTCAAAAACTATATTTGCATATATTTTGAAAATAAAAAGCTATTATTAAAAAAGAATTATCTGAACATTATACTTTGAGAGAAGGATTTAATTGTTTAAAACATTTTTTGGCAGTGTTCTTAAGATTAAGAAAAATAAAGCAAATTTACTGTAGATTGAAGCCATCATTGGCGAGGAAGGTGTCCCTGTGATGCAGGAATAACTCTTCCCTATTTGCCCACTAGAAAAAGCATCCCTGATTACTGCATACTTCAGCATCCTGGTTTTCAGCCTTCTTCCTTTCTGATGTTTGACATCTAAGACTGTGACCTTGGCTTCCACCTAGGGGAGAGTAGATGAGATAAAAAGAACAAAAAGATTTTCTATCTTTTCCTTTTTCATAATGAAATGTTTAGGCTGAGTGTTTAGATTGAAGTGGAGAAGGCTGGGTTTTGCAGAGCTCTTATCTAAGCATGCTAAAAACTCTCTCACGAAAGTCATGAGTAACAACATCTCTTTTTCTTTTTGATACTGAAGAATGCACAGTGACCATATTAGCGTGCTACCATTGTTAAATTGGGAACTTGGAAAGTAAACACGGGAAAGCCATGAATCATCCGTGGGTATGCTAGAGGCAAGGACCTGGTGAGGGTTAAGAAATAAATATTTATTTTCCTAATTTAAAACAAATGATCATTCTGTGCTTTGGCACCATCTCCTCCCCCACTCCCTACTCACAGAACAAAAATAATCCTTCTTTTCAGATTCATGTTGCCCATGACTTTTACACATTTATTGCCAGATTAAAGGTTGTTTAAGTTGGGTTACTCAACAAAGTAAAACCATTCAAAATAGCCAAGTACTAAAGTTTTCTATGTAGGGCTATTACACAGAGTACCTGGCCAGGAGTCAGGAGGACTCATCTTGAGTTCAAATCTGCCCTCAGACACGATAAGACCTTGGGCAAGTCCCTTAACCCTGTTTGCTTCAATCTCTTCATCCGTAAAACAAGCCGGAGAAGGAAATGGCAAATCACTGCAGTATCTTTGCCAAGAAAACCCCAAATGGGATCAAAAAGAGTTGGACAGGTCTGAAACAACTGAACAACAGCAAAAGTTTTCTATGGAGGTAAAAAATAATAGTCATGAGTGGAATTCCCTGAAAATGTCACTCAGTTAAAGGAAAGTCCCATAGTTGTAGGATCCTGGTCTCTAGAGTTAGAAGGGCCTTCACAGTCCATTCAATTCAAGCTCTTGTGACTGCAGATGAGGAAACTGAGATCCAGTTTGTCCAAGTAGCATGAGTAGTAAGCATCAGAGACAGAATTTGAACTCAGGTCTCTTGAGACTAGAGCTAGTCCTCTTTTCACTGTACCAAAATGCTCACTCCAGTTTATCAATGTCCTCTTCAAATGTAGTACTCAGAATTGAATACAAATATTCAAAATGCGGTTGAATCTGGGGTAGAATCCAGAAGGGAAAACATCCCTTGTCCTGGAATCTATGACTCTTTTAATACTGCCCACGATTGTATTAGCTTTATTGCTATCAATGTTTTAAATCTTTGTCAGAAGAACAGCAACTGCCTAACCATCCATCCCTTTATCTTGTCTGTATGAACGTGATTTATCACACCAAATTTTATGACTTTTCATGTACTCCAGGGAAAATTTATCATTTTGGATTCAAAGTCATATAGCTTGCCAAGATCTGTTCAGATCCTGACCATTATCCACCATGGTAGCTATTCCTCTACAATCTGTGTCATCTACAAATTTTAACAAATATATCATCTATGCTCATGTTGGTCTTTGATAAAAAAAATTAGGTAGCACAGAGCCAAACAGAAATCACTTGAACAGTGCACTGGAGAACACCTTCCAAGTCATGTTTGACCATTTTATCAGCTCTAAGAACATCTAACTCTATTATTTAGCTCACATCTTTTCCAAAAAAAAAAATAGCATGAGACAATTTATCAAATACTTTGCTAAAACTAAGGCGAATTATGCCCATGATATCCCCTAATTTATTAATTTAGTAACCTTAACATAAAAGAAAATCAAATTAATCTGTCTACCTGAGCATCATGAGGCCGGCTATGATCATGATAATAAACACAATTAATCTTGTATTCTCTGTCTGTTTCTGCCAATTGTTAATCTATCAAAAGGTGGTCTGTTGCAGAAAATCATTTATGAAAGGCTGCCTGTCATGCTTTCATCAAGGATGTGCTTAATATGTAGGGTGTGTACTGCTTTCATAAAGATTCCATAGAAATGGAAATTAGTAATATGATATTTTTTCAATTATCTTTTCACTTTGTAATAAGTTCCATAATTCCCCTCCCCAAGAGTTGGCAACCCATTTAGATACCTCAAAAATAAATCCTTCTACACCCTCAAAATTGGGTCACTTCCAGGATATATTTCTTCTGGATTTACTGGGTCTAATCCTCTTGTTCTTCTCACCTTTGTTTTCTTCAGTATAATTTCCAATTTATCACATATAAGAGAGTGTGATGTAAGAATCATAATATGAAGAGTCCAATTATCGTTGTTGACTAAAAAATATTTTTGCTATAGGAATCTTACTGGATTTTTTTCCTTTTGAATTTTTAGTTCTCTTCTCAAGTTTCCCCCGTAAATATCTTAAGAATAATTCAGCTCAGATGGGTCTTTTATCAGATACTCCACAATTTTTCTTTTCTCTCCATTATTTATTATTTTATAAGGTTGTACTGCTCATACTTATCCCAAAGACTGTAAGATTTTACAAACCAGTTTATATTTCAAACCAGGGTTAACTTTGGTGACTGTATCACTCTACTTAGCATCATGTGCTACCTGGCTGAGGTGGTCATCATGTTATTGATTTAAATTGATTATGTCTCCTTAGGAAATGGAGACAATCTGTGACAATCTCTGTTCTTCAGCTTTTCCCTCCTCATCTTTTTTTGAATCAGCTTGCCTACATCAGTCAGGTTGGTATTGTTTCAACTTTATACTTTAAAAATTGTTTTTCTAACCTGGTACTGATTATGATCTCTAACATGTTTGAATCTGACTGCATACAAACAATTGATTCAAAGAAAACACTTATCTGACTATATTATTTCTTATTATTTAAATATACTATTTGGTACTTTCCATGTCTAATATCACCTGATTTTTTTTACTAAAGATAATACATATTCATGATTTATAGGTGTGAGACTTTTATATTATCTATAATCTTTTATTACCTCATTTTTATTCCTATGACTATGCTTTTCTACATATTTTTCAACATCCTTACCTATGCTCATCTTTTCATTAAGTCATTAAAGTACATGTTGATTTAATTTGGAGGATCTTATCAAATAAATCCTTTGTGTGATTTATCTATCTTCTCAACCTTTACAACAGATGATAGTCTATTTAAAAACACTTATCAGAACCAGTGTAATAGCTGAGAGCATTTCCTTTGGTCATCTAGTAAAACCAAATCCACCAACTCTTTTATTTGCTTTTACAAAGAGAATTTGTGCCCCATCTTTTTTTTAAATTGCAAATTCCATTTGCCTTCAATTTTACTTTTAGTAAGTTTTGTGGGGAAGATTTCTATGAATTGATGCCAAGTGAAATGAACAGAACCAGGAGAACATCATACACAGTAAGAGCACTATTGTAGCAATGATCAACTGTGAAAGATGTAGCTACTTTGATTAAGGCAATTATCTAACACAATTCCAAAGGACCCATAGTGAAAAAATTACTTATCTAAAGAGAGAGAACTGATGAACTCTAAGTGCAGATTAAAGCTAACTTTTTTTTTACTTCTCTTTTCTTCCTATCTCCCTCCCTTCCTTCTTCTCCCTTTCTTTATCTTTCTCTCCTTCTCTCTCTCTCTTTCTCTTTCTTCTCTCTCTCTCTTTTCTTTTGCAACATAGCTGATACAGAAATGTTTGGCATGACTTCACATCCATAAATGATATCATATTGCTTGCATGTTCAATGGATGAGGGAGGGGTAGAAAAGAAAAAGAGAATTTTGTACTCAAAATTTTCAAAAATGAATGTCAAAATTTGTTTTATGTGTACTTGGAAAATGTTTAATGGAAAACAAGTTTTTTAAAGAAGAATGTCAAATTGGATCTGATTCAATTCCTCTAGTAGTATGTTTATACTTGGACAAGGATCTCATGTCTACAGCACCAATAGCTATTAGTATTTATAGGCTACCCAAAAATGGTAGCATTCATAGTATCTTCAGCCCCAGTAATTGCAGAAGTGGAGGGGAGCCTCATGAGCACCATCTTGTATTTTTGTTTTGTGGATTGTTATAGTTTTTTAAAATTTTTTTATTAAAACTTTTTATTTGCAAAACATATTCATGGGTAATTTTTCAACATTGACCCTTGCAGAGCCTTCTGTTACAAATTTTTCCTTCCTTCCTCCCACCCCCTCTCCTAGATGGCAGGAAGTCTAATACATGTTAATTATGTTAAAATACTTGACAAATCAAATATATATATACATATTTATACAGTTATCTTGCTGTACAAGAAAAATTAGATCTACAAGAAAAAAAATCTGAGAAGGGAAACACAATGCAAGCAAACATCAATAGAGAACATGAAAATGTTATGTTGTGGTCCACATTTCACATCCCTCTCTCTGGGTGTATATGGCTTTCTTCACTGAACAATTGGAAGTGGTTTGAAACGTTTCATCGTTGAAGAGAGCCATGTCCATCAGAATTGATCATTGTATAGTATTGTTGTTGTCGTGTACAGTGATCTCCTGGTTCTGCTCATTTCACTGAGCATCAGCTCATGCAAGTCTCTCCAGGCCTCTCTGAAATTATCCTGCTGGTCGTTTCTTACAGAGCAATAATATTCCATAACATTCATATACCATAATTTATTCAGCCATTTTCCAATTGATGGGCATCCATTCAGTTTCCAGTTTCTAGCCACCACAAAAAGAGCTGCCACAAACATTCTTGCACATGTGGGGCCCTTTCCCTCCTCTAAGATCTCTTTGGGATATAAGCCCAATAGAAATGCTGCTGAGTCAAAGGGTATGCACAGTTTGATAACTTTTTGAGCATAGTTCCAAATTGCTCTCCAGAATGGTTGGATCCGTTCACAGTTCCACCAACAATGTATCAGTGTGTGGGTTGTCATAATTAAAGAAATCCATCACTTTGTGATCAGTTGAACTGCTAATGAGCTCTTTCAAACTTAGCTTAAGTGGTCCCCAGCAAGCTGCCCATGTTGCTGGGACTATACTTCCAGTTACACTTCCCAGCTTTGCAGAAATGACCAGATCTTGGACTACCGTGGTCTAGTCTTTGAGAATCCAGGTTCATCTCTGTGCTACAATGGCAGCAGAGGAGGATTTTGTAGAGAAATATGTGACTGTCCTTCTTAAAATGTGGAAGCCAGAACTAAATACAGTCAAAATCATCACAAGATCATAGTGATGGATGGCAAAATGATAAAAGACATATAAGATGCTTCATTTTGAATCCCATGCTGCTGCTACCTGGATAAAACTTCAGTAGCTTCTTTAATGGACATGTCATATTGTTGACTGATGATGAAGAATGATGATTCCCTTCAGTGTCCCCCAACCCACCTGCTAATTCTCTCTCCCCAAATTACCTTGTATTTATCTACATATACTTATTGCTAAGTATCCCTCTCCATATTGACATAGGGGCCACTAGAACAGGCTTTTAATGGTCTGATTTAAGAGGTCCAACTTTTCAGTAATTCTGTCTTTGAAAGTACAGTTATGAATTAATGACATAGTCCAAAGAAGAGAAAATCTTCCATCAATAGAATGGGTTGGGGTCCCAGTCTTTCCCTAGAAAAGATCACCCTCCTTCATTCCATGAACAAAGAGACACAAGGAACAGCAAAAACCAGGTTCAATCACAGGTCTTAAGGAGAAATAGAATTAGATCTATCAGACAATTTTTACAGAATAAGAGAACATGCTACAAATGGGTGCATGTCTTAAAATAGGTACCAATTGCACCCATCTTAAGGGCTGGGGAGAGAGTAAGGCCTGCCAATTCTTGCATATCTTTTTATCTCTCAGCACTCTAGTCTTCTGAGTGCTGAACATAAAAAATCCCAATCGTCTTATAAATCGTTCACATCAGTTTTTCCCTCTCTGATCTCCCAATATGGAGGATGTCACTAGGCTGCTCCCCCAGTCATATGTTGGGGAACTCTGTCATTCCCTTCTTTCCAACTCCTCTCTTCTCTTAATAGGGCCTTAAAACTCAGTGTAAGCTTCTGGTCCCATTCTCTAATTTCATATTAGTTTCCTTTTCCCACAAGAAGAAAAAATACAACTCCCAGAGTTCCTAATAACATAGGGCTCCTTGTGAGGCAGCCACTGCAAGCCTTGTCATAAGAATCATTACAAACGTTATTTTCTAATTGCATATAAACTCTTTAAAAGCAGAGTCTGTTTCATTTTCATCTTTGAATCCCCACGACATATAAATGCCTAATAAATGCTTGTTAATTGATTGAGATTTCAATCCACTAAAACCCCAAATCTTTTAGTATGAATGTCTCTCCAGTCAGACCTGTACAAGTGAAATACTGTACATTAATCCTTATTAAATCTTGTTCTCTTATAAGATTCTGGGCAATGTTTCAACCTGTCAAAATTTGTTCAGAGCCTGTCATTTAAAGGGTTAGCAATCCTCCTTAGTTTTGCATCATTTGTGAATTTGATAAACATATCATTTATTCCTGTTCCCAAATTATTAATCTGAATAGAGCCAAGCCTAAGTCCCTGGGGCACATTGTTAAGCACCCCTCTCCACACTGATATTAACCTATTAAATTATTCTTTGGTTTTGGCCATATTAACAGTTCTAAATGCTCCCTGACTATACTGCTGTCTCCCTGTCATGGTTTGTTTGTTTGGTTGGTTTTTTTCCTGTCTAAAAGTAGCATGACAAATACTTTACTGAAATCAAGTTAAACTGTATTTCCCAATCTCTTGATTAGTAACCCAGTCAAAAAAGAAATGAAGTCAATCTGGTATGATCAATACTTGATAAAGGCAGGCAAGCTCTTAGTGATCACCACTTCCTCTTCTAGATACTCTTCTTGTCAGGAATGAAAATCAAGTTCACTAGCACATGTGTGCAAGTTCCATCCTCATTCCCTCCCCTCTCTCCCTTTTATCTTCCTTGAAAAGCAGGACAATATACAGATTTCCTTTTAGCCCTGTAGCAGCTTTTCCAGTTGTTGAAAAATCAGTTCAATGAATCAGAATTTACGATTACATAACATTTACGTATCACCTAGTATGCATAAAGTACTGTTCTGACTATGTGTGTTTGGGAGAGATAGGATAGAAAAATAAAATGAAAAGCAGATTTCTGTTCTAGGCTTGAGAGACTAGACTTCATCAGGGGAGGCCATTTGTTCCTTTGCAATCTCCTTCATCCTCAGGTTCAATTTCTCAAGAACTGTGTTTCTGTTTTTTTTCTCTGTCCTAAAAGCCCTGAATAAACAAAAAGGGAACCTGGTGGATCAGCTCATGCATCACAATTTTGTCATTTGCATTTACATATGCAACTCAGTTGGGGTTTTGTTCCAAGAGTTCATTTTAAAATAAGTTTATTGTAACTTGGGACTCCCAAAGAAACAGTGCTAAAGACTGGGAATTAGGTTCCTAGGCCTGTTCAAAAGATCCTATTCAGCCTACAAAAGCAAAGTACATATGATATTGTTGTTGTTCAGTCGTGTTCAACTCTTTGTGACCCATTTGGAGTTTTCTTGGCAAAGATACTAAAGTAGTTTGTCTTTTCCTTCTCTAGCTCATTTTACAGATGAAGAAACTGAGGCTATCAGGGTTAAGTGGCTTGCTCAGGGTCACACAGCTAGTAAGTATCTGAGGCCAGATTTGAATCTGGGAAAATGAATCTTCCTGACTCCGGGACTCTATCCATTGTACTACCCAGCTGTCCAACATATGATAGAGAGATGTACTATAAATATGTTAGGAGAGGCAACCTGCAATAGTGGACAGAAACTGGTCTTGTAGTTCAATTTTGATAAATTTGTTGTATGGTTAAGTCATTTCAACTCTCAATTTGCTGAGGAGAAAGACATCTCAATAAGATTAGGGTCCCCCTTCCTTAGTGTCATGAGTTTGATGAAAGAATTTACATTCAGTCTCCAAGTTAAGGAGCAAAAATATATTACTCTGCTTAACAGCAGGCTAAAGTTCCAAGGGAATTAAGGGAGTTTAGCAAAGAGGCAGAAGCAAGAAAACTACGCTACTTGAAAATGGATAAATTCCAGGGGAATCTAGTAGAAGCAAAATCAAGGAGATAATTTTTTTTTTTTTTTGGCTGAGGCAATTGGGGTTAAGTGACTTGCCCAAGGTCACACAGTTAGGACATGTTAAGTGTCTGAGGTCACATTTGAACTCAGGTCTTCCTGAGTTCAAGGCTGGTGCTCTATCCACTGCACCACCTAGCTGCCCCAAGGAGATAATTTTGTAGGAAAGAGAAACAAAGATTAGGTTGATGTGCTAATATTATGGTTTAGAGGTACCACTAAGGAATGGCAAGGGTGGGGTGGTTCCCACCATAGAGCTCTACAGCTTATTGACCAACAGAATCAATATTGAATTA
Source organism: Myrmecobius fasciatus (assembly GCA_023553655.1). Classification (NCBI taxonomy): domain Eukaryota; kingdom Metazoa; phylum Chordata; class Mammalia; order Dasyuromorphia; family Myrmecobiidae; genus Myrmecobius; species Myrmecobius fasciatus. The sequence goes on from JAJPUD010001452.1 coordinate 170,720, forward strand.
CTGATATTGGCCAACATTGTATGTGGTACTCTGAAGGCCAGGTAGCTTTAGGGTTTGGTGGGAAAGTTCCCATCTTTGAGTTCTACAGCTTAGAGAGCAATAGAACCAGTATTGAATTATTGATATTGGCCAGCCCTGTTTGTACCAGTCCCAAGTCCCAGTTCTCAGGAAGAGATTTAGGGTTTCTCAGGAATTGTTAGTTTCTCACACCTCTTCATTGTCCCTTCAATCAATCCAAAATCAAATCATTTTGGGGCAAATGAAATGGAGGTCACCTTCTTCTGGAACTGCTTTGGGTTGACAAGGGTTTTAGAGCTGGCCCTACTTAGCTGAGTACAGACTGAGGAAAGGAGACTTGATGGGGCAGCAGCATCCAGGGGTGCTGAGTCTTAAAATTAGGTAGCTGGTGGTATTCAGGTTATTGGTGGTAATTCAGGTATATGGCCTGCAGTCTGGAAGACACAAAGCTCGAAAAAGAGAGGAAACAATTGTCTTGGAAAAAGTGGAGAATAACAATAAAAACAGATAAGTTCACCCTTCTCTATCCAGTATATTCCCAGTTTCCAGGAGTCTTGCAGAACAGTAGTTTCAAGTCCTCTATAGGTTCATAGGCATATCTAGGAAGATCTGAGGGAGAAGAGGTAACAGGAGTGGCGCTTTTAATTCTAGAAACATGAGTCCAAATGGGAAAGTCTTCAAGTTTAACTGAAGTTGGAGTACTCAGAATGACTCTATATGATCCTTTCCATTTTATACCCAGGGGGTCAGTACATTGGGCCTTCTAAGAGTTCAAGTATACCATGTCCCCTGTATTTACTGGCGTAACAGTCTGGACATGAGCATCTATGGGTTTAGGGATTCAGAAAGAGCCTTCTGGACTGCATCAAGATGTGTGGCTAACAGTAATCGTTCTAGATCTACGAGAATGTCACAGTTTAAGAAGGGCCTCTCATGCAAAAGTTCAAAGGGGCTCAGCTTAATATTCTCTGGAAGTACAATGGGGACTAGAAGTAACCCTAATGGGAGATTCTTTACCCAATTGTCTCAAGTCTCTAGACACAGTTTAGTAAGGACTCTTGAGGGTATGATTCAGGCTCTCCACTTTTCCAGAAGACTGAGGTAAGAAACAAAATATCTTACCAAGAACTCCACTGACTCACTGATAAATGCAGGAAAGATTTATTTTACATTGTCACAAGAATGGGTACCTGTGAATAGACACACCTTTGAAAGTCCAAAGGCAGCCGTTTATTTCCTTTCTTGAAGCACAAGTCCCTCCCCTGATTCCCCATTAACTGGATGCTACAGAAGTTACACAACATGGATCTCCATCCCTTATTGCATAGACAGTCCCTGCCCCAAAGGAACTTCCAGTCTACTGGGGAGAAGGGCAACTGAGGAGGGCTAAAGGCAAAGAACAAAAGATTCTTTTCAAATCTCAAGCCATCACCTTTCATTACAAAAGTCAGTCCCTGTCCCCAAGTAACTTACATTCTTTTGTGGTAAGAAACTCCACCCTGGATTATTCCTTGATGTTCTTGTGGCTTATAGTTTTGTAATTTAAATTTCATTTCTCCCATTTAATTTTCATAACTGTGGAAGACAAATGTCTCACAATTTCTCACAATTTCCTCTTTTTTTTCTTTTTAATAATTTAGTTTCCACATCCTTTTCAAACCCCTCAGATTTGGCTAATTTTTACATCCTACTTCATAATAAAAGTATTAATCCCCGCACAGATCTTAAACATAATGGATAATTAATCCCTGAATTCTCTGCTAATTCTTCTGATAGGGCTGTACTTGAAGTGAAACTATTTCCAATTATAACACAAGTTCCTCCTCTTCCTGCCAATAACTTTTCCAGACTGATTCAATTTTCCCATGTCATTCTGTTAGTGGTGTCTAAGTATTCTGTTATTCCCTTCATTGCCTCTTTGGTGTAATTTATCCAATAATATTTACTCACTAGAGTGGAATGAACCAAATCCAGAACTAGATTTCTAGCCTTGAATTCATCAGTTACTGTTCTTGACTCAATTTTTCCTGATTCAGTCTTACTTTCTTCATTGAAAGCCAAGGTAAAAGGAACAGCCAATTGGATCAGTTCCTAGGTAAAGCATGTTTGAGTACCGCCTCCACAATACCACCCAAGGTTTGCTTGGGGTGTGCTCATCCAAGAAATTGCCAGGGCTACCCTCAATTACTTTCCAGCCTTGGATACAACCCTAGATTTTGGAATTTTTTACCCTGCCATGAGAGGCAAATTGATTGCTCTCAAGAGGCAAGGGACCAGTCTAAAGCACTGCAATTCTCCTCAGGACTGTTATTTTGGGAACAGGAAGAATTCAATCTCATGTTCCTCCTGCTCAAAGGGAATGGTCCTATCTGTGCTACTACCTGTAGCACAGGCATAGAAATTGCTCTTTGTTCAGACTCTTTACGGAGTACTTTACCAATTCTGCCCAAGCATTGGTATCTATCACCTGCCTTAACTCTTTAACTTAATTCCCAATCTTTTTAAGAGATCTATACCCATTACCAGATTACTCTTTGATCTTCTTTTTCTTAATGTCCAGCTCTTATAGCAAACCAGTTATTATTATTACAAATTGGACAATCAGTTCTATAAATCTTCTTTTTCTCCATCATGAAACAAACACTTATTATACTTACTTATCTATGGCTAGTCAAGCCTCTAGAATTCTATAATTTGAAAAGCATCAAATTAAATTGTGGGGTAACTTTCCTAGTAATATTAACACAAATGTTTACTCGATGTTCCCATCCTAAATCCCCAAATACTATTGCTTAAGGGGAATAGCATTAATCCTGCATAATCCATCCCCCTACTTTCAGAAAACTGATGAACTGCTTACAGAGAACCCACTCAAACACTAGATAGTTTGGGGTCCAGTTCCAGTTTCTTTCCAAACAAATGTAGCTCAAAGTCTTTTGGGGTGTGGGGTGATGATCTCATCTTCTGAAACTACTTCCTGCTGAAAAATGGGTGTTAAACTGGATCATCCTACAGGATCCCCTTTGGAGAGACTTGAGCTGATTGAAGATCCAGTGGGTTGAGTCAGACAGGTGAAGCTGGTCAATACAACTGTTTAGTGCTGGTCATTGAAGGTGAATTAGGTATCATCTCTCTTTCAGAGACTATATTATACCCCAAAAGTAATTTTCAGAAAGGGGGAATTCCATTAGAATAATAGAGGTATTCACAAAATCCTTCATTAATAGTTCTCATTTACCTATCAAAGGCAGGGTGGTGATAGAGATTATACCAAACTTCTGCATGAGGCATTTGTATAAAGCCTCTGCCATTAATTTTTTAAAAAATATTCCCCCCTTCTTTTGCCTGTTCTAAGATAGACTGGGAAAGGCCAATATAGACTATATGTTACAAACAATTGTTATTTTCACATTAGTAACAACTTAAATAAAAGTGACTTTCCCATTGATGTAATAAAATATCCCATAAGTTATATCCCTCTAAGAAAACTTGAAATACTAAAATCCTCTTCTCTATATCATACAAAAGATATTTCAGCTTCAGTTTTAATAATCAATAAAATAGCAGGTCCCACAGATAGTTATATCAATTGTTTTGACATTTATATAAGGTCCTTAAAGAATTTTATTTCATACAGATACATATACCTAGCAACAGATAGGTGACTAGGCCAAATACTCATTTCCCTAATTATAATATACATTGACTATAAAACATAAAATATACTACATATGTTCAGATTGAAAATAGCAAGATATTACATACTTGAACTGTGCTTATAGTTTCTACTGACCACTTACTCCTTCAGGACCTCAGCCTGAGGGCATATAAGTCATGGCTGACAACCAGTTATATAGTAACAATCCCACCTTATAGCTCTCAAATGATGGGTTACTAATTTAATAATTCATCAGATCATTCCCAAATTCAAGACTCAAAACGATAAATTATAATCCCAAGAGATTTCATCTCAGTAGCAAGTTTTCACTACTCAGGTTTTAGATCCTAAACTTATCTGTCCCATGTGCCCATCTGTTGGATTAAAATCCTGCCCTAGGTACTTCAAGAAAGCACACATATTATCATATTCATTAAACAATGAGACCATGATGCACTTAATAAATAATTTGCTGAATGGGTTTTGAAATAACCATTTTCAGAAAATTTACAATTAACCAAAAATCTAACAAACTTCTCTTAGATGTTCCTTGTAGTGATAAATGGTAGAACCTTTGATATAGCAGCACAAATGACTTTGCCCTAAAACAACCACAGAAATGAAAAATAAAAATAAGTATTCAGTTATTAACACCTTGTAAATGGAAGCTATTCCTTTAAACAATAGAAGCAATTAATTGGGAGGAGTGAGCTCCAGTGTTTTCTCACTTCTAAGGAGCAGCCATACCCAGTGAGGGAAAGGTGGATTCAAGCCTTAACTTTTCCAAACCAACAGATCATGAAAATAACCAATATGCAGTTTTCAATCCTAAATTTCAGATTAACTGTCAAAAATCATACTCCAAAATCTTCAGAAACCTAAAGGTGAAGAGACTAGAACTTCACACTCAGAACCAAGTTTTTTTCCAAACCCAGAAAGTTTGCAAAGCAGGGAATAGAGCCGGGACTGAAGTCTACCTCCCTCACCTGTCCAACCTCACCCTAGAGTCCCTTAGGCAGGCAAGGAGAAGCACAGATAACAGATCAATCCAGCTCCATGGTTCCACCCTCAGTCCAGTCTGAAATCCAAGTTATGTCAAACTCCTGAGATCCACCCTCTGCAGAGGAGTAGTCTCACCCTGTCATGCCCCAGCAGAAATCCCAGTTATGTCCCTGAGGTTAAATCCTCCCCATAAAAATCTACTTATGGGCCACTCTATGGTCACCATCCTCCCTTGGGTTACCTTGCCAAGGCACTCTGCCTCAGGGTCTTTCCTTTTCCCTGACACCATGTATCTCTCCAATTCCACTATGTTTTCTGCTTTTTCTTCTCCTTATAGCTAACTCTTTTAGGGTGCTAAGTCCCTATCAGGATTTAGCCTGCTAGCTAAGGACATGGACCAACCTCATGGGGTGTTTCCTTTCTCCAGGCAAATGGCAAGTTCCACTAAAGAACCTGCCCTTTCCATCAATAATTATTAAAACCCCTTTCTATGCTTTCTTACTCTATTTCATATTCACCATTTCTGGTATTTCTAACCCTCCATTTTTTTTACTGAGAATTTTTTTCTCACATTTAATGTAGGGTACTCCAACAAGTTCTTTAAAACATGTTAAATCTATGCCTTCCTGTCCTTAGTTTCTTTTTTTATATATATAAAGCTTTTTATTTACAAAACATATGAGTGATTTTTCAACATTGACTTTTGCAAAACCTTTTTTTTCCCAAGCTTTT